>FIZU01035521.1:0-16937 GCA_900064475.1 Pseudococcus longispinus
TTTGGTCAAAATCATCGTTTTTTGTCATTTTTAATTTTCTAGTCCAAACTGTCATTTTTTGTTAAAATTGTCAATTTATGTCAAAATGGTCATTATTTGTTCAGAATTGTCAACGTATCTCAAAATTGTCATTTCAGAGTAGAAATTGAAATTTTAGGTCAAAACCTCCGTTTTTCATCAAATGTCGTTTTTGTCAAGGTTGTAAATTTTTGGTCAAAATTGTCATTTCAAGGTAAAAACTGTAATTTTTTGTAAAAAGTGTCGTTTCTTGTAAAAATTGTCATTTTTGGTCAAAATTGTCATTTTTGGTCTAAATCACCATTTTTTGTCAATTTATTTTCGGTCAAAATCATCGTTTTTTGTCACTTTTAATTTTCTAGTCCAAACTGCCATTTTTTGTTAAAATTGTCAATCTATGTCAAAATGTCGTTTTTTGGTCGAAATTGTCATTTTTTGGTTAAGATGTCATTATTTGGTCAAAATTGTCATTTCAGAGTAGAAATTGAAATTTTTGGTCAAAACCTCCGTTTTTCATCAATTGTCGTTTTTGTCAAAATTGTCATTTTTTTGTCGAACTCATCATTTTTGGTCGAAATCATCATTTTTTGTAAATTTTGTCATTTTTTGGTGAAAACTGTTGTTTAAATTTTTTTTATCAAAATTGTTATTTTTTGTCAAAATTGAATTTTTTTGGTCAAAATTGACATTTCAAAGTAAAAATTGTCATTTTTTGTTAAATGCTATTTTTTTGTCCAACTTGTGAATATTTTAGTCGAAATTGTCATTTCAAAATAAAAATAATTTTTTTGGTAATTTTAGGATTTTTAAAAAATTCTATCAAGGGAAATATTATGGTTGCATATTCAAAATTATTTTAAGTTTCAAAAGGTCTGATATTAAATGTCCAAAGTTGAAAATGTCAACGTTACGGACAGAAAGACACACAGACAAGTCATTGATTTTCTGGCAACAAGTCTAAAATTCACATTCTGAAAAATACCAGCGTTGGATATTTAAAATGTTTATAAGTTTCATAAAGTATGGCAAAATGTCTAAAAGTCATTTTAGCCTTTTTTTAAAATGTCATCATCAACAGAATTAAAGTCTGACAAAATATCTAAAAGTGACGGAAAATTTCAGCGTTACGGACAAACGGACAGACAGGTCGTGGATTTTATATATCATGGATGATGAGAATTCGAGATAAAAATGAGCTTCATTTTTAATCGAGAAACCTCAAAAAAAACGTGAAAAAACACCTCAACAAAACCACTTATAAAATTTGAAAACTATTTTATTCAAATTATTCGTCGAATAAGTAAAGATCAAGAGAGGAAAAAAAAATTAAAACATTCATCTCAGAACTAACAAATAAATATAAAATTTGGTAAAAACAACTACATATAAAATATTTCGCAAAACAGTGAATATTCCGGCGAATTAAAAGTAACAATAGGTAGCTTAACAATGTACGTACATCTACGATCTAAAAAAAGAAAAAAAACTTCACTATACAAATAAACATCATTTTACACGAACTAATGAACAAAACATTAAAACTTGCGTAACCTAGGTACACTAAATAATACAAAAAACAATGAGAAATTAAGGAGAACTGAAGGCACATTCGTTTGAACTTCAAAAACCATATACAAAACCATCTTCGATTAAAAATCGTCAAGTATTTTCGGTATTACCTAATCGGTATCTTCTCGAGGTAAGTCTCAACGATGGTCTCGGTTTGTACAAGTCGCTTTCGTCGTAATAACAATTCATTATGCTTTGTTTACGTTTCTCTTCTGCGTTCTTCGTATCGTTAGCTTTTTTGGCCGGTGGATCTGGCGTTTTCCTATGGAAACCACGTATCGATTAATAAAATTACTATTCGAATAAGGTCAATGAGAGGAGTGGAAATTTGACCACCAAAAGCGGGTATTTTTTCAAGAGCTTTGTTGTCGATAGTGTAGACATATGATAAATTTTTCAATAACGATGACCACTACTTACGTTGTTGTGGCAGCACCTTCGTTGACGTTGGTTTCAACAGCGTTTGTTTTCGAGTCATTTAACGTAATATTTTCTGCAATGGGAGAATATAAATTAAATTTGTTTTCGATGAAATTTATCAAATTATGGTGTAAATTTTTGATTAGTACTTGTTTTAGTTTTGGGCTGTGTTATTGATGCTGCTGATGCTGTTGTTGCTGCTGCTGCTACCATCGCTATGATTGATTCAGTGGTACTTTTCGAGTGAGTAGTGGTTCCCGTTGAAGATACCTGAAATTAAATCACGAATAATTGATTATTTAGCAATTTGATTCAGAAGTCAGACAATTAAAAAGTGTTGGAAAATGCTAAAAATTTTATTTTTTTGAGGCAGAAATGACCTAAAAGGTGTCAAAATCTATAATCGAAGCATACAAAAATCGATACTTCAAGTTCAGGGTTAATTTTTTCATTTTCTAATATTATTATGAATCAGGGGTGCCAAAAATGGGAAATTTTGGTAAATTGAACTTCGAATAATATTTTAAAAATATCATAGGGAATGATGGAATGAAAATTTGGCGTTGGGAGGGGGCAGGAGGAGGTGAGATGAACAAAAAAATAAAAATTCGTACGTCAAATAACTTGAAAACATCAGAAAACTCACCGAACTACGTCTACCATCTGAACTCTCAGATTCGCTCTTCTTGTGATTAGCATTAATAACGGCCATTTCTTTAGTTTTTTTAACTTTGGCAACTTTTCTAGGTACAGGTGTTTTTTTCGCTTTCACAACGGGCGTATTTTCAGTCAGATCATTACCAACGGTATCGCTCAATTGCCCAGAGGTCAACTTCATCTTGAGCGGATTGACGAAAGATCTTTTAATACCCAACGTCTTCTTTTTCTTTTTGACCGGTTCTTCTTTGCCAGACTCAGGATTATCCAATTCGACCCCCGAGTCATCTGCGAGCTTCCTTTTTTTATTGAGTATTTTTCGATCGACAGATTCTTCGGATTCGGAGGTCTTCTTTATCCTTATCATGATACTTTTATCTCCTGATTTCTTACTAATGATTTCCGAATTATATTTAATAGGACTAGTTTTCAGATCGTCGGCCTTTCTGCGATACACTTTGGCTCCTAAGAACTCGGTGAACATGAAATCGTAACATTCCGGATAATCCATTTCAACGGAGAGATTTTCCACATCGAAGTCGTAAGCTTCGTTCAACAATTTGTTGGCAAATTGCATAAAATTACTGTTGTAATTTGGAAGAGGGAAGTAACGATGCGGATCTTCGATTTGTTCCAATTGATCGTACGCTTGCCACGTTTTATTTTTACCATCAGAGATTGATTTGATTTTCAGCTTCAATGTGGGACTAGTATCATCATCTTCTTCTTGGAATTTGTTGGTCAGAGTGTCGATTGCAATGGATTTATCGTTATCTTCGGCGTTGGTCAGTTTGGGTAATTTTGCCTTTGCGCCGTTGGCTTTGATTTCGGATTGGATGATTTTCACGCTATCTTCTTCCATTTTAACGGTTGATTGATCGGATTTGCTTTCTTCGGGCACATTGCCTAGTTTGAAATTCGGATCTGTGTAAGAATTGGCGAGATCTTCAAGTATTAAGTTGGCTCTTTCGTCTTCGATTATATCCATATCGTCGATTTCTTCGTTGTAGATTTTTGTACAGTTGTTTTTGCCATCTTTGACGTTAATAGGGCCATTTTCATCGTCGCTCAGCAAGCAACTTCCGTCTACTAACGAGTATCGACGATCTACTCGAGTTATGTTTAGTTTAACACCCGTCAACGTTTCGATAATAGCGTTGGTGAGGTCTTTGCATTTTTCCAGGTTTCCATTTTTACCAAATCTTTTCACAACAAAGTAGTCGACGGTTTTGCGTAGTTTGATTTTGTACGATGTTGATTTTTCGGTATCCAAGGATCCGTTGGAGTTCGGCTCGTGACCTTTTAATTTCACGTCTTCTTCGTATAATTTACGTAGTTTCATAATTCGCCGAATATCGGCGAAGTTTTTAGCTATTTTTGGTTTCTTGAGGACGGGTTTGGTAGGTTGGAACATTTCGTTCATCATGTGTTCGATGTGATCGTTGGATTGGTCGTTGGCTTTTTCGGCGAATATTTTACGAGATGAGAAATTCGTATCGGATTTGATTACGTTTTGGAAGCCTTTATCGGGACTAGATTCCAAGATCATTTCTAGATCGTCTTCGACAGCAGGATTTTTTTCTTGGGCGTTGGAAGGTTTTTCAGAACGGGTTTTCTCGTGTTCGGTATCGTTTCTTTTTGTCTTATGAGAAGATGAAGACGAAGAAGAGTGGCGGTGTTTGCCGGATCCTTTATCTTTTTCGGATTTGCTCGAATGTTGAGAAGAAGCGTGATGAATGGATGACGGATTGGAAGTAGATGGGCCACTGCTATCGCGATCCGAAGATCGTCTATCGGTTTTTCTTTTTTCGTCCAAGTTGCAATGAGAACGTGATTTTTTCTGGTCTTCTTCTTTCTTCTTGGGTTTATTATGATCGCTGGGTTTACTGCTTTTTTTGTCGTCTTTCGGTTTATCGTATTTGTGTTTCGAGTCATCGGGTTTGGTTGGTTTGGAAGATTTTTTATCGTCGGATGAGGGAACTTTGTGAGGGTCTTTTTTACGATCTTTGTCATCCCTCGAATGTTTTCTGTCGTCTTCTTTTTTACGATCAGTTCTAGGGTCTTTGCGATGCTCGCTTTTGTCGTCCTTTTTGTGATCGCTTCGGTCATCCTTTTTATGCTCAGATCTGCCGGAATCTTTTTTGTGGTCGGGTTTGTCGTCTTTTTTGGGATCATCTTTCTTGTGCTCGGTTTTAGACTTGCGATCGTGATCAGATTTGGAATGATCTCTCGAATGATGAGATTTATCATCTTTTTTACTGTGACTTTTCGATGAATCGTGCTTGGGTTTATCTTTCTCTCGATCTTTGCTTTTATGTTCGCTGCGATGTTTGTCGTATTTACGATCTTTGTCACTCTTATGTTCGGATTTCTTTTCGGGGTGTTTATCTTTATTTTCGGCAGGTTTGATCTGTTTATCTTCTTTCTTGGGTTTATCTTTTGCTTTCGCGTCTTCTGATCGTTTCTTATCTTTACATTTGTCTTCCTCTTTGGAAGACTTGATTTCGGTCGTTTCCGCAGCTTTGAGCTCGGTATTGTCTTCGATCACCTTTTCGACGATTTTATCGAAATTTACCTCCGGAACTTCTAATGTTTCTGCAGCATCCATAGTAACGGTTTCGAGTTTTTTGTTTTTAATGTAATCGTCGCTATCGTCCGATGTTTCGTAATTAATAGTTGGAGTTTTTGGTATTTCCAATGGCGATATGTGTACTTTTTCCGGCGCCGGAGGAGACGAATTCGCACTCTGGACCGAGTCTAAACTTTCCTCGTGTTCGGTGATGATTTTCGAATCGTCGGCTTTGCATATGGGTTCGACTTCAGGGTCTACTCCGGGTATATCCGGTTCGCTGGATACTTTCATGTCGATTATTTCGCTAAAGTTGGAGTCTGCGCTACCGATGGACATATCGTTATCGGATTTTACGTTCGGTTCGAATGGAGGTGACATTTCATCGTCGCTGGATTCTGAATCGAATTCTGGAATGGGAGTTACTTTCGTGTCCATTCTCGAGTAATGTTTCTCGGGTTCCATTTTTATCGGTTTATCTGCAGAATTACAAATTATTTTAATAAATTATATCGAAACTGGACCAATGGCGAGCAAAAAAGAATTCAACATACCCAAATCTTTGATATTACTATCGAAAGACTCTGCCTTGATGTATGAAGGTCTATCACGATTATATTTATCACCAGATGATTGCATTTTGTTCGTGGAAGAATCATATTTGCTGGAATTAACTCCTTCATATCTCTGATTTTCCATTCTAAAGTGGTCCTGTGATCCGTCAGTATAGTGTTTCTCGAAGTCTTTCCTCCTATCGTTAAATTCAATTCTGGAAATACCAGGTACGCCGTAATCAGGTACATCTCTCATGGAACTTCTATCATTGGACGATTTGGTTTCTTTATGACTAGCAGTAGTATCCACTTCTCTGGGTATACCCAAGTATTTATACAACATATCTTCAACTTTTGGTACTAATACTGTATTAATACGAGGATTCACTAGTTGGTCTACAATAATAGCGATACCGGGTTCAACAAAACTGCATCTGGATTCAGAAAAATCACATAGTAAAAATTCTAAAGTCGTTATCTATGATAGTAAACAATCAAAACACATACTCGTTCACTTGTCTGCGTATATTCTCTCGAGTTTGATTTTTATGCAGATCTGGACCCCATTTCACTTTAGATAGAAATTTCGATACTTGAGTATCCGCTCGATGGCAGAGATTCTGATACGCGGGCTATAGACGAAATGAAAAAATATTTTAATTAAATTACAAAGGATGATGTAATTTTGATATCTGATAGTATTTTTTAGAAATCCGGTACTCACTTTGGTATCCACATCTGCGATGCATTCTTTCCTGATCTGATCGAATATGCCTTGCGATTTCAACTGCGTTACTATGTTTTTTATTAATATTGGATCTCCTGATACATAATCCATGGTGTTCTTTTCGTAAATACCAATCTGCGGTACGAATTATCCGGCCGCTAGCATTATTCTGGCCGAGAATTTACGTATGTTGATCATTGTTGGATGTTTTTACTTCTTTTTCATGATAAATTTAAATTAATTTCGTCGAAAATTTATGGATTTTAAATAATTCGCGTTTTGAATAACGTTAACAACGGCGATGGTAAACATCTAATCAATTCATTACAGAGATAGAACAAAGAATAAAGAACGGAACCGAAGAAAACAAAGAAGTCACAGATAAACTTTTTGGAATTCCTGATTTTGATTTTCGATGCTGGCTGAATCCGCTAAGTAAAACGCCAAATCAAAAATATAGATAACTGTACCCATAACCGTAACCGAATCGTGAGCCATGGTAAAAAATTTTTTTATCAGTAAAACTCTAAAACTTTATTTTGTTGAATCTTTTTGAGAATTTAATTTGATTTAGAAATGATGAAGGTGACATAAAACAGAATTTACTCAGTAAAAGTGTCCTTTCAAACAATGGATCACATCTTCGACAATATATTGAAGAATCACACGGTAAAAGTAGAAGGAACTCAACACCAGGAAATGCAATGTTCACCCATCAGATTCTAGTTCTACTGCTTAAATTTCAGGAACCAAGCCGGTAATTTTAAATTAGAATTTTCATTTTTTATATTTGTAAATTACTCATGCCGTATGTATCTGTAGATAATAGAAAACAATATTCCTTCAAGGATGCCTAGTACAGGAGCAACAAGTATGAGCTTTCAACATCGCCATCAACAGCTGGATTTTCTCCAGCACCAGCTTGTCAAATCCAGCCATTTTTCTAGTCACACTCCAAAAATGCATCCAACAGAAGCAATTAGTTGATGTGTGTTAAAAGCACCGTCAATACAGCTTGTTGGATTTACCGAAGCTCATAAACCGAGATGGGGTTTGATGAAGAAATTTTCAAAAAAATATTAATTTATGACCACAGGGCATAGGTGAGTGTTTGAATTAAGTACACGATAGTTCGATGAAAGATAAAAATGCGCATAATTTATTTTTCAATGAAACCTTATAAACATTGATTAGTTATGTTATACAAATCAGTTCTTCGTTGTTTTAAAATAGGAATGTTTTGTCTCGTTTCGGCAATTTTTTCTGGATCTGAAACCAAAAAATAATTGAATTTAAAACCGTAGAATTAAATATCTTTAGAATATATTATATTCGGATACTGACCCACATAACCATATAATATCGTTTCCTGGTATTCGGTTGTTACTTCTATTTGACCCAAGGGATTGACAAAGGTTGAGTGAGCGTGCGATTTATACTCTGCGTTTTCATTTCGAGCTGGGGCTACTCCAGTTACGTATACTTGATTATCCACTGCTCTGACTCGTAATAAAAGAGACCAATGTAGAGGTCCTGTTACATCAGTAAACGAACTAGGATATATTAATAAATGGCATCCTGAAAATTACGAATTACTTGAATTTCTATTCATGGCTAGAAAAAATAGAATCACAATGAAGTGGTATTCATTACCTTCACTTTGATAAATATTCCCCAATTCTGGGAACCTAAGGTCGTAACATACACCTACACCTATTTTCAATTTTCCCACTTCGAACATGGTGAAATTACCACCCGGACTGAACACCTCTGATTCCTTGAAGCAGATTTTCCCAGGTATATCAATATCGAACAGATGAATCTGCAAAAATACCATCATTTTTATAGTTTTCAAGGAATTTATCGTACTCGAAGTTTCATAAGGATATTATTTCTATTTACTTTACGATGTTTTGCCACTAGTTCGCCCTTTGAATTCCAAACCGTACATGTGTTGTATACCTTATTTCCTTCGATTTCAGGGATAGTTCCGCCAACTACAAAGATATTGTTTTTACGAGCACATTCCGATAAAGCCTTCGAAGTAGGACCATCTGGTATCGATTCAGCATATTTCCGAAAAAGCTCTATCACATAAATGTTTTTCTATTACCTACATTATGCAGTTTTTTTTCTGTTCTGTATATTATTTATCCTTCGAATAAAAAAGTCAGTAATTTTCGTATAATTTTCATCTGCTTACTTATCTCACATGAACAATTGAAGAGTTCCGGCAGTATTGCTATATCTACTGAGTTATTTTTGGCCGTTTCGATCATTTTAATGGCATTTTTAATGTTGGAATCTTTATCGTCGGTAACGAGCAATTGAATAAGAGCTAATTTCGTCCCTTGAATGGTAAAAATATGTTATATGAGAGTTATATTATAAATAAGAGACGTATGCTAGTGAAATAAATTGGAAGGGTACCTACCTTTTGTGGAAGACATCACCAATCGCAATTAAAATTTCAAACTTTAATAAATTCTGCAAACTTTGACAGAATATTTGTGTTTAAATAGAGTAATAGGACATCTTGAAATATGGGAACACAATATTTAATATGTACTTGATGTTCCGCTTACCTCCGCAACAAATTTTATCGTTAATGCATACTTGAGTGGACGATAAAAATAACAACTTTTTAAGCTCTCAAAATCTTGAGATTCCATACTATCATCACCCATACACGAATCGGAAATCACGAATTCACGCTGAAAGAAAATGATAGATATGTTTGAAAGTTGAAAAATAAATAGTCTCACTCAATAACTTTGAGCTTAGCTTACCAACGTTTGGACTTGATAAACTTTCAATTGAGAATTCAACACATTTCCGCCCCTGATTACCCATTAAGCATTTACTGTTCTCTCTACGGTCAATAGAATTTTAAAAAATGAGTTAGAATGCATATTCATATTATGTATGAAATAAAATAGGTAGTTATTTCGGAATAGAAATTAAAAAGTCAAACCTTGAAAACATATTCATATTCCATCGATTCATTTTCTAATTGACGTGTTATTATAAAATGATTGACAACACGTTACTTACCCTTGATTTTGCATTGAAGAAATTCTGAAAAGAATCGCAATATTTTACATATTAGGTACAGTTCTTTACTTCATTTTGATTACTTGAAGTTGAATTTTTGGAATGACGAACAATGTACAGTGCGCCAGAAATTCCGGACATAAGCTTATCATTTTTACCAATCTACTTTCTCAGTTCGGCATTCGGTATAATGCCTTTCAAGTATCAATTCGGTAATAAGAAAATTTCTCGAAATGAATCTCCGATGGATTTAAGTATTATCAAATTGATCGTGGCTGTTATTTTACTCGTTATCACAATAGTGCACGGTGTATCAGCTCCATTGTACGTTTTACACACTAGCCTACCGGAAACATATCGCGATGGCATATTTGTCTTTGAATCTTTCATCGAAGGTAATCTGACTACTCAAGATATCGACAAAGAAACCAAACAATCCTTGATCATGAAGATCCTGAACCCATTGTTGATCACATTGATGAGCGTGAGTGCCCGTATTGTGGCCATCTTCTCATTACGATCTGGTCTTCGGCAGTTCTTTTCAGATGTCAAGGAAGCCGATAAATTCCTAAAACATATAAAAAATTACGAAGTTATGGTCAATACCAGGAAGCATTTGAATTACAGCATTGGACTCTCGGTTTCATTCGTATTGCTCAGCTTTCCTATCAATTGTTTTTATTTGATCAATGTCTCATCAAGCAATAATCAGTTTGGAGTAATCTGGTGTGCTGTGTTGGTTTGGTCCAATTTGACCGGATTCTGTAGCGATATCTTGTTCGTATTTTGTGCCTATCTTATTCGATTGAGATTTCGGGTGATCAATGAAACGCTGAGTAATTTGATCGAAGAAGAGAATTATGCGACGACGTTCCAATTTTCAACCAATTTTAAGCGGGATTTTTCGTACGTAGTATGAATTTTTGTTCATTTTATGCTCTTGGAACCTAATAGTGGTTTGGTTTGCAGTAAAAGAAGAGCTTGGTGTATACCAGAAAACGCCTTAGCCAATTATAGCATCTTCAAGTACAAAAACAACCTCCAGAAGGATATTGTTTTTGGTAACGATCTAGCTGATACCATTGAAGTCTACAGATACTGTCATCGTCTGCTTTGCGAACTTGTCAGATATCTGAATAAAATGTACAAGTTCCATTTACTCATGACTCTGGCTGCTTGTTTCTTGAAGAGTTTGTTCAATATTTATTTTGCCATGTTTGGATACGTTATTGGGACTGCGATGAAACACGGATCCAAAGTATTTTCGGAGCTGTTTTCCACAGTTTGGTGGAATGTTTATTATCTCGTGAGATTTTTAATTGTTACTGGAATGGCTCATATTACCGCCGAACAGGTGAATTAATTTTATTGCTTTTTATTGTTTTTAAAAGTACTTAGGCGTAGGTATATTTTGAAATTTGAAATCTCTCCCGTGAGATTTGAATAACATACCCCTGGCAAAAATCAAAAAAAATTCTGAGCAGTATAAAATGGTCTGGAAAACGAGAAAAAAAATCCAGGTTCCCCGCACCAAAACTGTGCCCCCACGGAAATTTAAAGTTTTCAAGGTCATTGTAGGGGTCGAAAAAAATTGAAAAAATTTCAAAACATTACCCTTGAGTACCTGTACTTACATACCAAGTTTGGTAAAAATCGGTTGAAAACTCGCGGAGATAGAATTTTTTAGCTTAAAATCACTATTTGGGGGCCAGCCCCCAGGAGGTGACCCCAAGGATTTCGCATAAGCTCAAAAATCCTCTTTTACCATAATAAATCGGAAGCCCTAAAAAAATTTGAAATTCGACCAGAGGCCGATTGACCCCCCTTACCACACTAAAGCCTTTCTGAATGTTTCAAGTTCAAGGTAATCAAAACATTTCAAAACAATGAAATGTTTAAATCCTCATTATATTATATTATTTTTACCTACAAAAAGCAACATTGTTGATTTCTAATTTATTCGAAATAACAATAAGTAAACAACAGATTTTCGCCAACATTCGTTCCTTTTAACCCACATTATTTCAGTTCTTACTCTTTCGTCTTATACTTTCACTCGCGTACATCAAAATGAAACCTAAAATTAACTTAAAAATGCCTATGTATACGACACCAGTCGTAATATTTTCGAGAATCTTCGCAGTTATGCCTTTAAACAACGTTCTACAAGTGAATTCAGTTTACATGTTTTACACCGGATTTGCTTTGGTGGCTTGCCTAACCCATCTCTACTTCCTGCCCACCATCATGATGGATATCGAGCGAAAATTAACTCACGTTAAACGAGACATATCTTATAATTATTTCTTGAAGATACTCTTCCCAGCGGTAGTCTTTGTCACAAGCTGTGTTTCCAAGTTCACTTGCTTGTTCTTAGTGAAGCCAAACTTGACTCAATATGCCGAATTACTCAGCCACGTCGATGCGAATTTACACATCAAGAAAGAAGACATCGTACGTCATGCTTGGTTTTCTCTCAAAGTAGCATGTGCAATTTGTTCTTTGACTTTTCCTATAAATATTGTGAGACTTCGAATGTTCTACATGGTATCCAGTGGATGGGCTTATGTGCTTTTGTTCGCCAACATGTATTGCCAGAATATTTCCAATTGTTGGGTTGAAGTTCAGTTCACAACGTGTACTTATTCTTTGCTAGTCAGAGCTCGAAAAGTGAACCGGAGTTTGACCATATTGTTACAGAAACAAGATTTATTCTCCAGAGTCAAGTATAAAAGACTTCTCGGAATGGCCAACATGATCAAAGATGATAAACCAATCAATATGATATTAGATGATTTAAATTGTACGACTAAATCTCATCACGTGGAAAACTGCGTTAATCCGGAGACGTCTTTGTTCAATTTTGGATTCGCTGAAATGCTCCATAATGTGACGATTTTGAGGCATACTCATAAAAATATCATGGATGCTGCGATCTCTCTTCAGAAGGCATATGGACTCACATTGTTGGCTTCTTTGGTTTGCTGCAGTCTTATGTTCTTGTTTGATGTTTATTTCGAAATTTACGGATTTATCGGAGGCAATGCTGCTAAACCTAGCTTGGCTACTTATTTGTGGTGCCTGCAGTATTCCGTTAGGTTTATATTGATTGTTGAGACATCTCAGAAAATGTATGATGAGGTATGAAGCTGATGAGTTGGTGAATTTGCAATGAAATTGAGATGTTTTTTTTTTCTGATTTCAGGGTATCAAAACACGTTATTTAATATCAGCTTTGAATAATAGGTTTTTGGATGCGAATACAAAAGAAGAGGTAAGTCCATTAATTCTTAAGACATTTTCAAGGACCTTTGAAATTTTCGATTTTTTTTCAGTTGGCTTTATTCATGAATCATATTGCGAATACCAAAATCGAATTCACAGCTTGTGATTTTTTTACTTTGAATACTCATCTAATAACATCAGTAAGCCTTTGGATTATTTAAAGAATTGCCTATTAAGTTGAGTTCCTGTACTTTTATCATTATGAGTTCCCATTTTTTTGCAGGCCATCGCTGCTGGAACCACTTACTTGGTGATTCTAGTCCAGTTCCATTCTGATAAAGATGTCTAATATTGGTGAGTTACTTTAAAATAATTGAAAAAATCTAATTATTTATTAGCTTCAACAATTTCTCAAATAAATAATTAAGTACAAGTATAGATAGCCTAGCACAAAATAAATAAAGGTAGGTACGAAATGCATCATCAAAATTTTAATAATCTTCATATTGGATACCAGGGCGATACATAGGAGCCCTATTATAAGTCAACGCAGGTATCAATTCTTTGAAATTGAACAGATTATTCAAAGGACTTCCCGAAAACCTTGGTCTTGACGCCTTTCTCGGCCCATTCTCCTGTGAAAATTGCCATGCTGGTTTTCCATAGTACGACTCATCTTTGCTATACTTTTTATACACATCTATAAACTCATTTAGAATCTTAGGATGGACAAAGTAAAACTGATCTTCAATTAATCGACGGTGAGGATCATCTCGAGGATAGGTAGATTCGAAGTTGTCCAATCGAGCATCCTTGATTTCATCCAAAAGATTGTTAGGATCTCTAGCCAAGTAAACCGTCATCAACTCCAACAATTCGATGTATTCGTTGATTTGTGTAATGGCTAGAATACTGTCTCGTCCATCGCCTACCATTGGGTTCATTTTGGATAGATATAATCTGTTGTATTCATCATTTCGACGTTGTTTTAAAACTGCCAGAAGATCATTGATGGATTTACGTAGTTCGATGGCCTCCGAAGGGGTAATTTTTGATTTCTGGATAGATCTTAATAGAGATTTGATTTCTGAGAAGGAATTTGAGAGAGGTTGTGGAAGGCCAGCTTCAGCTGATTTAGGAGATTGAGCTATTCTTGAAGGGGTTGTTGATGAGAGTTCATTATTATTGGCATTCATCATATGCAGAAGACGCAGAATTTCTAATATTTCTTCTGTTTTGTTTGGAATGATGATGATATTATTGCAGCTTTGTCGAGTCTGGTTTCCATCAACACCAATGGTTTGAATCAGAAGAGGGAAGGTTTTGTCTGAGAGAGTGGTTGATGGTTGAGTTGTGGAGTAGTCTGCGTTCTCAAAATGCGGTAGAGCTTGCACTTTCAAAGTCAGATTCTTTAAATTTTTTATGATTTCTTGATAAGGAGTTGTTGCAGTTGTCGAAGAGTCTGATGATTTTGCAATGGAGGTAGTTGAAGATTGCAAGATGGTGTCTTTGTTCTCAAAAGTATAAGGTATTCGAAGCGAGTCATCACTTGGAGTGATTTGAGTTTGTAAAAGGGGAATTGGACCATTATTTTCTATTTGAAGGGATGTCCTGGTACTCGTCGGCAGCTGTATTGTTTTATTCAATGATGGTAAATTCGAAAGCTTAGGTGATGATTGACGTGGAAGAGAGGGATGAGGTAGATTATCAAAATCTCCTGCAGGGTCTTCATTTGATTGATTTGATGCCTCCGTTGGCTGAGCCAAATAATTAAATTGATCAGGATCATCTCCACTTACTGGCCCATTTGGTGATGGATTATCTTCAAGATGATTCTCATCAACATCATTGTTTTCTTGTGGTCCAGAATTCGGTGGAACTAAATTAATAGTGATATTAAAGTTCCTATTAATCGTCGAATTTATATTGTAATTAACAGGAGGTGGTGGTCTTTGAGTTGGAGGAGCTGCCGTTGAAGATGATGGCTTGTTTTGTCCATCTGTAGTATTTCGAGAGCGTAGGGAAGGTCGTACTCTTGGAGTTGTGGTTGCTGGAGCAATTGTCGAGGAAGGAGTTATCGAAGGCCTGGGTTTAGGTGTTGGAATCGCAAAGGGGCGAATTGTTCGAGGCTGAGGAGTTGTAGATTGTCTGTTCTGCTTTTCATAATAATTATCCAGCTTACTGGCGTATTTCCAATTATCATTTGGGTTCAGTGGCGGTAAAGGCTTTGGTATTTTTTCCAAAGCATCAAGATCATTCTGTAATGTGGCAAGAGTAGTGAGGCTTATTGGATATGGTTTGGTTATGTCGTGACTTTGGAATCTTTTGATATCTTGTTCAGTGCCTGAGCGAACTTGTGCTTCGTGTTTTAGAGATTTAGGCGTATGAGAAGATGTGCCATCGGTGACATGGATCTTGTTCGTCGACTGCTTATATGATTCGTCAAAATAGGGTAAAGTTGTGTGAGAAGGAGTGATAAAACGATTTTTATGAAGAGCCTCTAATTTGATTTTTAAATTTTTTATTTCCTCTATTTTCATTTTCTCTAAACGTTTCATTGCTTCTACTGTAGCCAATGTTGCATTATCAATCTTTGGATGGTGTAAGGTCTTCGTTTGGGTTGTTGAAAAATGAAGAGGCGAAGGAGTTGAATGAGGTATTTTTTCTTCTGAGTATAATTCAGGTGGTTTTGTAATTAATGGTTGGATGTGAGGAGCTTTTGAGGGTGTCTCAGTCGAATGAGTTGGTGGATGGGAAAAGATTTTGTCTAGGTTATAGGGGTGAATATGTTGATGGTCAATTTGAGAAATTAGATGACTAAGGGGAGAGGAAATTTCGTTAGAATGTTTGAACTGTGTATGATAATTTGAACTAATTTCTTCATAGGATTTTTGTGGTATTTCTCTGATGGATGTTTGAGTTGAATGAGTTGGCTTATGAATCGTGGTTTCATCAAAATGGGGTAATTCTGAATGTCGATGGTATTGGTGAACAGGGTGGTTAATTGAAGGACTTTCCTCGTGATATTGATGAGGTAAAATGGCTGATTTTGGAGTCTCAAGTGGAATTGTGGGTTGTAGAGTGGAATGATGATGAACCTGTTGAGGAATCAAAGGATTTTCCACATGGGATTTCTGTGGTGATGTTACTCCTTTGGAAATTTCGTTGGAATGTTTCGAATATGGATGTGAATGTACCATATGAGAGGTTGAGATACCATCTTCACGAAAAATTTGGGGTAAAGTTGCTCCTTCAGTCGAGTGAAGAGAGGAGATTTTTTCAAAATGATGATGATGAACTGATTCAGGAATCGCATGATTTTCGAAATGAGATTTCATTGGTAAGTTTACTTCTTTTAAAAATACTTCAAATGACTGAGATGGTTTAATGGCAGAGATGCTGTCTAAATGGGAGGATTGAAAATTTTTATGGCCTGGATGAGTCTGAAGTGTTGAAATCTTGTCCAAATTCGGCTGATGTGAGTGGTGATGAGGGGAAGGGGGGTTATTGTCATTTATATAAGATTTTTCGGGTAAAGTAGTTTTTGAGAACGTATTTTTATTTGAGTTAGCAGCAGTGGATATTTTATCCGAAAGGTGTTTTTCTGGTGTAATATTTTTCCTCAATTTTTCAAGTTTATTAATAAGTTCAGGATGTGTGAATTTTTCCAAAAATGATGAAAAAATGGGGTTTAGAGTCACTGGATGATGAGAGGATTTTGGAACCCTTTCGGAAATTGATTGTTGCGATTTTCCAATAAGTGCTGAAGGGGCTTCACTTTTGTCGAGGGGTTTGGAAATTGAATTTCCATTCGAAGAATGAAGTACTGTGGAAATAGGATCTTTAGAAGTCGTTTCAAATTTAATTTTTTTTGTTGAATGCCGATCGGAGGAAGCAGGCATTTCTTTTTTCAATTCGGGCAGCTCTTGTACATGATTGGGTTTGATATAAAAATTTTTTGGAGTTGCAGAATGTTGAGTTGACTGAAACTTGTTCATAGTTGAGTCAGATCTTGAGGGAGGAGTTCTCGTAAAATATTCTTCCATTTTTGATTTTGTTTGTGGGTTGATGTCTCCGTAATTTTTCTTCATTTCAATATCTTGAGACCTGGCTAAAGAAAATGAACCTTGAAACTCTCGATTTT
>FIZU01035530.1:0-20616 GCA_900064475.1 Pseudococcus longispinus
CTGAATCAACCTCAAAAATAATTATTTACCTATTTATTCCTTTTGGATGGATGAGTTGGAGGGGGGGGGGGGGGAGGTCAAATCGTGTTAAATTCTGAATCTGAATCAAATGGAGGTATATTCTCAGAAGAAATGAAAAGGAGGTTATTCTAATTGGATCTAATTTCCACGTTGAGATGAAAATCACTGAAAAGTTGGAATATTTATTTGATTTTTTGAGTTATTCTTGGCATCTTTTGAAGTGGCATTTATCGATGCATTTTAATTGGGGAAATTGCTGTATCTTGGGACTTTTTTTGCATTTTTTTCCCTATTGTGTGCCCTCTAAAAAGAAGGAAATTTTTGAAAAGAGGCTCATTCGAAAGTTCAAACTTTCCTTTAAAAAACTCGAGTTCTTTAATTTTCAAAAAAAAAAATTGGTCATTTCATTTTTGAGGATTTTTTTGAAAAAAGTCAGTTTTTGTTCCAAGATACAACATTTTGGATATTTTTGAAATTTATTTGGGACCCCGGTCAATTGATTACACATGTGGAAAAAATAATTCCTTATGTTTTATTTTTTCCCTAACTGAATTTGAACTGGTGCCGCGAGCTCCCCTCTTTGAAAAAATTTAAAAAAAAATAAAAAGTACAATTTTTTGAAAAAATTTTAAAAATTCAAGCAAAATGGCCACAACGTAGATATTTTTACCCAAAAATTCAATTTTCGTTGATTTTTCACCTTTACTTGCGTTTTTGGAGGGAATTGAAAAATGACAATTTTTGACATTTTTCACGTTTTTCAAAACACATCTAAAAAATTTTTTTTCAATTTTTTTTGCAAATGAGATGGTTTCAACAATGACATTCTTACCCAAAAAACTCGTGTACGGTGATTTTTTGTAATTACCTCCATTTTCAGGAACATTCATTTTCTACAATTTTCTTCATTTTTGATAGTTTTTGAAAAATTCTCAAGTGTACGATAATGATGAAAAATCGTCATAAATGGGGTTTTTGGGTTAAAATGTATGTGTTGAAAGCATTTTATTTGCAAAAAAAAATTTCAAACTTTTTTTTAGACGTGTTTTGAAAAACATAAAAAATATCAAAAATTTTAATTTTTCAGTGCCCCCCAAAAATGGGGGGAAATGTGAAAAATCCCCGAAAATGGTCTTGTTGAGTAAAAGTACCTACGTTGTGATCATTTTGCTTGAAAATTTTCAAAAATTGTAAAAATTGTATTTTTTACGTTTTTTTACATTTTTATGAGGGGGAGGGGGGCTCATGGCACCACTTGAAATTCAGTTAGGGAAAAAATAAAAAAATAGGGAATTATTTTCTCTGCATGTATAACCAATTGTCCGGGGGGGGGGGTCTTCAAAAAATTTCAAAGATATCCATTTGGGTATTTTTTTATGGGACTTAGAGTGTTGGACGTTGGTTGAATAAAACCCCTTAAAACTACAAATGAAATATACTACAGCTTCAAAATATCATTTTGAGAAATGAATCATTTTAAAATTCAGATTTTTTTCTTTAAGAATACTATTTGAAAAATTTCTCTCAAAATGAAGGAAACTGCTGTACCTTGAGACAGGTTTATTTTTACTTATTGTGTTCCTTGAAATTGGAGAAAATTTTTGAAAAGTGGCTCATTCAAATGTTTAAACCTTCCCTTTTGAAAAACAGGTTGAAAAATTTCCAAAAATAGGTTTGCTCATTTTAGGGAATTTTTTGAAAAAGAGTCAATAAACATGTCTCAAGGTACAATAAATACTTACACTTTTCAAAAAAAAAAAAATCGATTCTGAAGTAAATTCTATTATATTCTTTTAAAAATCATAATTTTGAAATAATTTGATCAAACTGGTTCAAAAAATGGCTACTGAATTTTGATCTCTTAGGATTTATCTGATTTTCTTGTGTAGGTATCAGAATCAGTTATCACTAAATCTACGAGTGTGTCGACTTCGATTCTGATCCACATTCATATGATTTATAGTCTCAGGTCTGGCCAGATTATTAATAACCGCTTTTTCGTCTCTACTATCTACGAAGATCGGCTCAAATTCTTCTAAATTTCCTTTCCGAATGCTAAAAAAATTGATCCAATTAGACACATCCACTCGTATATCAATCTAATCATATTCAAACCGGTTCGAACGAATCCAAGTAGATAGATGGAGACATTTCATATAAAAATGATTAAAAATCATACGACCAAAGACCAAATTTTTTTCCAATACATCGATTTCATTTCTTTTTTCCTGTATATCGACGTGATCATCGATAATGAAGTGTTATACTTTCATCGGATCGAACCAATGAAACACCGCTTTCGATGACAGGCCAAAGGGCTCGGATAGATTTAAAATTTAACGAGCTCGTAAAGAAGTATATCATGTACCTATAACTTACAACTTACATACACATGAGCCAGTGAAATAAACAGAACAGGTATACATATGTACCTGAAGGAGATGGTAATAGAATTATAAACGGAAACCGGTTAAAGGAGCAAAGACAAAACGAATGAGTTGTGGTGGCGTTTGCGTTTGTGTCTAGGTACTCTACCAGTGAAAGAAAAAAGTACCTTGGTACATGCTACACATAATACATTCGTATCTTATATGCTACAAAGATGATGATGATGATGAAGACGCCACGAGGGATTTCGCGTCTTATAGCCTAAAGTATTCGTTATACGATTTTTTGAGTTATATTATCCCACCAATCTTATTATATATATATCCTTCTCCGGCTAATACTCTAGTCCTAGGTATTCCAATTACCCATCGTACTATACGACCAATTAGACTCTGTAGAATCTCGATTTCGACTCGGGTACTTTGGAGAAGGTAAACGAGATGGGATGCTGGCGTCTGTACGGTTAGCTCGCGCCAACCAGCCGCAAACCGATTTTCGGTATATTACACGCTTCGTCTGTGTTTTAGATACGCGTCATTAAAGCGTAGTTATGAACCATTACCGAGTACACAGAGTCCATAAGCCATCGAAACAAGGCACACAGACGCTCGGTAATTCGCTCGGGCCGGTGTAGCGCACGACCATTCGGCAATCTCTACAGAGCTGCGGTTTGCGGTGTGCTTTTTTTATAGGGTGACGTGCCGCGGACGTGATAACACCGCAGCCAATACGGTTAAAAACCAACAAGTGGGTGGTCAACCGTGTTCCGCATAAAACTGGTTGAACGTAGTAAAAATACATAAGAAAGGTGCCGATCTCGAAGCCGGTACAGCTCGTCGAGCTCTGTGCACCGATCATCATTCGCGAATACTCAGCCAACCCGTAAAATTCGATTAGTCCCTGTAATCCGATTATCTTTATCAGATCGTTTATCTGTGTTGTGGATAATTTGACAATTGTCCAACATTGAAATCTCACCGCAAATATACCACAACCAGGGTAATTGTAACGGTTTTTCATCGTAACAAAAGTCTACCCATATCTACCATCCCGAAGTATCCATCATCGATGTTTTTTTCACTCATTTTTTTTTAAACCACAGTATTATTTTTTGGCCGGGTATAACGATTTCGTCACGTTTTTTTACTCTGCAGACGATTCGAATAGGTATTACAATCGTAGGTTTTAATTAACTAGGTAACGGTAGGATATGAGATATAGGTAAAGATGCTGGTTCGGTTTTTTTTTAACGTTGTACAGTCTGCAATCGTACCATTCGTAGGTATCAATTTAAGTTTACAGACGTAACGAGCCAGCCTAAGGTCAACTCGAAAGTGCACACTTTACAAGGTGTTGAAGGTTTCGCCGTATTTATGAGATTTTTTTTCCCTCGTTTTATTTGCCATCCAATTGAATGAACTGTACGAGTACGTGGTGTGCGAAAATGCCTCTCGTAGATTCGTGGAAGACCGAGATGATGGATGGATAGGTTACGAGTTGCAATTTGAACATGGATTATGGATCGAGTGGTGATTTTTTATCTGCAAATGGGTCTGTGGGCGTGTTGGAAGTTTTAACGTGCTGATAATTCATCTAGGTTAATTGAATTACGCTGCGAGATGCGAATTTTCCGCCACTATTTAAATTACCTGCAGTATTTTAATTAGTTTTTTGTTTGTGTGCGGATGTAGGTATTTGGGGAGGAGGATGAAGATGGGTTTTGAGAATGTGCCAAATCGAGTTGGTTGTTTTTTGGTGCGTAGATTGAATTGAGGAGGGTTTATTTCGAAGAGAAAGAAAACGTAGTTCGATAAGTTTTTGATGTAGATAATTTCCCAAAGGGTGCGTATGATTGATGTGGAGGGGAGATTTTTGAGACTATAAGTGTCTCAGGTTCAGATTTTCCAGGTGAAAGAAATCGTATTTCTGGGTGAACAGAACCTGAAAGTCATGAGAAAATAGAAATTTTATGATGATATTAGCATTAAAGTCCTAAATTTTTGACAAAAACTTTGATTTCAATTTAAAAATTATCTAAAATTTTTGAATTTTGTTCAAAAACAGAAAAACTAGTTTTTGAAAAACACTAAACAGCAATTTCAGAAAAATCGAGAAATTCAGTTTTTTTGCCTATTTTCACGAATTAAGTATTTTTGACTTTGAAAAATGATTTGAAAAAAAATTTTTAATTCTCGATCGCTGAAATTTCAATTTATGATCAATATCGACTTTAAATTCCATACATAAATTTTGGGCTTCTAGTTCATCTCGGAAGAGATTGTAGGTTCCCAAAATGGCGTCATTGGGGTATTTTCAAAAAAAAATTGGGGGAAAAATAGCAAAAATTAACGAATTTGGTTCAAACTTAGATTGGTGGGGTATTTTGATGTAATTTGATGGTGTTTTGCGAATTTTGTTCAAAAACAGAATAACTAGTTTTTGAAAAACACTAAACAGCAATTTCAGAAAAATCGAGAAATTCAGTTTTTTTGCCTATTTTCACGAATTGAGTATTTTTGACTTTGAAAAATTATTTGAAAAAAAAATTTAATTCTCGATATCGCTGAAATTGCAATTTATGATCAATATCGACTTTAAATTCCATACATAAATTTTGGGCTCCTAGTTCATCTCGGAAGAGATTGTAGGTTTCCAAAATGGCGTCATTTAGGTATTTTGAAAAAAAAAATTGGGGAAAAAATGGCAAAAATGAACGAATTTGGTTCAATTTTAGATTGGTGGTGTATTTTGATGTACTTTGATGGTGTAACGCAAACAAAAAATTCAACCAGAAATGATCATTTTAAGGGAGAAAAATCAGTTTTTTCGCGTTTTTGAAGGTTTTCTTACTAATATGGAAAATTCTGAAAAAATTTATGTGCATTTCCATACCAAAGAACATTCTGAAAAAATTGAAAAAATTTCCAGGAATGACCCTTGGTGGAGTCCATCATTCCTGCAAGTTTGAAAAAATTCGGTTGAGAATTGTAGAAAATGAAAATTATAACGAAATAAAACATAGAGGTTTCTGCTAATTGAATTTTCCAAGTCCATAACGTCGTGATATTTGAAATTTTCTTGGAATTTTCCAAGTCCAAAAAGTCATTTGAATTTCGAAAAATTTTCCAAGTCCAAAAAAGTCAGACAAAATCTCTAAAAGTCAGTCTAACGGATTTTCGTGGGTGAATTTCGTAATGGAATTTTTTTGATAAATTTTCGAAATCCAATTTCAACAGTAAAGTTGGTAGAAACCTGAAAATTTTTCCAAATTCAAAAAAGTCTGACAGAATGTCTAAAAATCAGCGTTAGGTAAAAAGCAAAATGGCTGATTTGAATTTTCTTGAAAATTTTCAAGCCCATAAAGTTGAAATTTTCCAAATCCAAAAATTAATTTGAGTTCTTGAAAATCTTCCAAGTCCAAAAAGTCTGACAAAATGTCTGAAAGTCAGCGTAATATCTGAAATTTTCCAAATCCAAGAAGTCTGCTCGACAAAATATCGAAAAGTTACCCTGATTTTTGAAATTTTCTCAATTCAAAAAGCCTAAATTATTTGTCGACAAAATGTCTAAAAGTCAGCATAATCTCTGAAAATTTTTTCAAATCCAAAAGGCCAATGGAAATCTGAAAATTTTTCAAATTCCAAAAAAGTACCCGACAAATTGTCTAAAAGTCAATTTTCCAAGTTAAAAAAGTCCAAGGGCCAGTTGTACCATCGTGGTTTAAACCTAGTTAAACAATTTAACTCAATTTAAACCCTTCTTTCCCATTTTCTACGTAAACGAACCATTTTTCGCGAAAATTTATAAGAATCAAACTTGTAGAGAAGAAAATTTCCTTTCGTATGTGAGTCGTCAGATTTTCAATTGATGCAATATTTCTCGAGTTATTGTCGAGAAAAAGCGAAAACTGTTTTGATGATAACTCGAGAAATATTGGTCCAATTGAAAATCTGACGACACAAATACGAAAGGAAATTTTCTGCTCTAGAAGTTTTATTTAGTTTTAATAAATTTTCGTGAAAAATGCTTCGTTTACGTGGAAAATAGAAAAGTAGATTTTAAACTGAATTTAATCGTTGAACTAGGTTCAAACCACGATGGTACAATTGGCCCTAAATTATTTGTCTGACAAAATGTCTAAAAGTCAGCATTACTCTGAAAATTTTTTCAAGTCCAAAAAGTCAATAAAAATCTGACAACTTTTCCAAGTTCAAAAAATGTTGACAAGATATTTAAAAATCATCGTCAAGGAATTTCGTGACGGAATTTATGGATACAAAAAATGGACAGAATTTTCAGATTGTCCATAAAATTGAAATTTCCCAAGTTCAAAAATTCATTCAAATTCTTAAAAATTTTCTAATTCCAAAAAAATCTGGCAATTTTTTCACGGAATTTCGGGGACCTAAAAGTTTCATTGTGAGGGGGGGGGACCATAAGAACCAACTTTCATCTAATTAACTTCAAAATTCCCTCTTCATACCCCACTTATGCTTTTTCCTAGAATTTTTGTGTGAAAAGGGGAGATAGGGAGTTTTCACTCTCAATGATTTTGAATATGTTGAATTTGGAAAAAAAAATTGTATACATTCTGCAAAGCCTGACAAAATATTGAAATAATTGATTTCATATTGAAATTTCTTATACAATTAATACGTTTTGTGTCAGATTTTTCAACTGGATGATTTTTTATCGAAATGCTCGTATCATTTTCGATTATGAATCATTAGAAAACATTAAAATTTCGTATGTATTTCATATAGGCAAGGTCCTGAAACATATTCGTGATATGAGGGATTTTCGTTTAGAGAAAATTTGCCTCGTTCTTTCAAATACCTACAAAATTGCGATAAAATTCGTGATGTTTATTTTTGAAAAATATATATTTTTACTGAGATGATTATTTTCTGGAATTTCGTCAATATTTTCCATCTCCCTCCATCTTCTGTCCTTTTCTTGAAAATTCAAAATAATTTAAAAACCAATTACGCTGAATTATTGGTTATTTTTTCAATTTGAGAGGCCTCGAATGACCAAAATATAAAAAATGACGTAATTTTTCCAAATCAAAGTCACAAAAATTGAAAAACGAATTAAATACTTATGTAAAATTACTAAAAATAATAGATTTTGACCTTTGTAAAACATTATAAACCTATTTTTGATCCACAATCACAAGGTTTCCCCCTCTAAAAAAATTGTCTAAAGTTATCAAATTCAATTCAAGGTATTGTTATTCACAATACGAGAATTAATTAGCGACCGTAAAGAATGTTAACAATTCGAACACGTACTTAATTTTTATATTTTATGCAATTTTTTACATTTACGGTTGTTTTTCTCCTTAAAATTCGCCTATCAAACGATTTCGAATTGTTACTTTTTTGGTACCTAATTTACGTAATGAATAACTCTTTAATTATAATTAATTATTTTATTGTAAATTATTATATGGGTATCGAAATATTTCGAATTTTTTTCGATGGAAGTATACCTACCTAACTAAAGTAATTATTTTTAAAAACACATTTTCTATGTGGTTTCCGCTTCGCTATATTTGTAGGTAGGTAATTAATTTATTTTTACGTTGTGATTTCGATTCTACATAACTAAAATTGAAGTGTTTTGAAGTATTTAGATGGGTATTTCTTTTAATAGCAATTTTTTTTTATGGTTTGGGTGAATTGTTTGAAATATTTTTTTGTTGAAATTTATTGAAATAATTCGTTGCTAGTTTTAATTTTGAAAATGAAGAGGCATTTTATTATTGAAAAATTTAGATATGATTTATTTTATAAGCTCAGTTTGAAAAATCAGAAAAAAACCAAGTTCAAAAAGTCATTTGAGAGCTCAAAACTTTCCCAAGTCTAGAAAATCTAAAGTCTGTCAAAATGCCTAAAAAGGCATTCAAAACGCACAAAAAATCAGTTAAAATTATCATAATCGTTCTAAAATCATCCCCTCGCCCCTCAATCCCCCCAAAAAAACACCGAGAAAAAAATAGGAAAAATCCATCGCCATAAAGTATAATTAAATAACAACCTCAATCGTCCAAAACAAATCGTTACATTCAAAAAAGATAAAAAAAACTCCTCAACGACTCACTTCCCTCCTGCAGCCTGCAGCTAGATCATAAATAAATAAAATACGTCGGTTTATCTGCAAAAAACCACCAAACGAGCTCGTCTCGAAGACGAATTTTTCAACCTACAAATGCAATTCGGTACCTCAAACAAATGTCGAAAAAAAAATCTCCGACAGAATCTCTCGCAGCCTACAAACGAATCTACGAAAGGTAAAAAAAAAAACTCCGTGTACACGATACCGACCTTTCAAAGACAGACAGACGTCGAAAAACGTGAAAAAACTTGGCCAAATCCCTTCTCTGCGCCTCCCCGGCGTAAAAAAAAATTAACCCATAAAACGATGGAAATACCTATAGGTTTATAGTGAAAAGTGAAGTGAAAAAAAGTACCGAAAAAGAAACACGACGAGACGCTGCTGCGCCTATATACTTGTAAAAATATTTCGAGGAGTTGGTACTCGGTGCAGCGAGGGGATCGTAAAAATAAAAGAAAAGAATACGTGAAAAAAAATACCTATACGAGGTACACATACGAGCGCAAGAATACGTACCGCGCGCACGTTTCTGCCGCGAACCGAATACTGGCGAAGAAGGGCGAAGGGATTAAAAAGAGACAGAAAGTGGAAGAAGGCAAAGGAAAAAATACAGTAGGGGAAGTGGTAGGTCTCACCTGAGATTCGAGGAATAAGAGGCAGCAAATACGAAAAGCGAACTCTTGAACGATAAGCCAAAGTAAGGAAATAAGGCGGACCTGTACCTCTTCTCACATCTAGAACCGGCTTCTTCCAGTACAGGTGTCGTAGCTACCTGAAGAAATACCGCGAAATTAAAAATATTCCTTATCAGTGTGTAGTTCGTGTTATATGTTGAACTGAACCCAGTAACCTTGGTTAGAACGTTTACCTTCTTTTTTTTTCACTCTTTCGAGCTTTTTCGAGTCGATTTTTTTTCGGTAGTTTTGGTAATTTTTTATATCCCAAGGGGCTTTTTTAATTTGTATTTTTTGGTTGCGCGAATTTGTGTTAATTCGTGGATTTTTTCGTTTTTTTTTTACAAAAAAGTTCGACGATTGATTCGCGTTTTTGTGAATTCGGTATGTGAATCGTGCGTATTTTTTTTGACTTTGTGAATTTTTTTATTCGGTTGTAAAATTTATTGTGCTGCTGATTTTATGGATCAGGGGATGTATTGAGACAGCCCAGGAGATCACAGGTATTGAAATTTTTTTTCACGTGATAATTTTTTGGCGGTTAGAATATTAACCTTCGATGTCCAGTGCCTTCGGTTTGATTTATGATTTACAGTGGAATGATTTGCAAAGGCATGGGTTTAATTTTTATGGCCTTTGAGGAGTCTTGAAGTGGATTTTGATGGTGATTTGTTTGAGATGAGATTTTCGATATTTTTTGTTGGGTGGTGTTTGAAACGACGAGTTGATTTCTGTGCTAGAAATGTGCCTTTGAAAATGTCAACAGGTAGCGGAGACTTGTTGAATGTGTAAATATTTCAGTGGTTTTGGTGTTTCGACGTTCGTTTGAGATAATTTTAAGTAAATTTTGATGCTTGTAAAGATTTTACGAATGATAAGTCTCGAAAGTTTTTTTTTGATCTGGGTGCTTCGTGATAATTTTATTGCATGATTTATCCATTTTTTGATAGTTTAAAAGAGTTTTGGAAGGTGTGAGAAAATTTTTTGATAGATTTAGGTATTTTTAGAAAAAATAAATCGAATTTTTGAGAATTTTGGATGTTTGGTAGTTGTGCTGTTGGAACTGTTGGAATATTTTTAGAATTTTTTCTAGGGATCGAAACCACTTTCGAGGTGATGCATGCATTAAAAGGTGAAAATGGTTAATTTCTTGTATCTTGATTTTTTTGGATTTGAAGAAATGTTTTTTGAAGCCCTTGATGACCAAAAATATGTTTTAGAAAATTTTCTTCAAATTTGCATTGATGATGCTATGATAATTTTAGGATTTTATTGCCTGAAATTTTTTTAGCAATTTTTTAAAAATTTATCAGAGGTCAATTTTGGTGTTTCACTGCAAAAAATACGTGTGAAAAATTTTTTAGTGTTGATTTTCATTTTTGCTTTTTTTGAAAGGTCCATTGGCTGAAAATACCTTTGGAAAAATTCACCAAAATTTAAATAACTATTTTGAGATTTTTTTTGAGGTTTCGTAGGATCTCCAAAAGTGCCTAGTTGAGAGAAAGTCTTTGATATTTGATTTGAGGACCCCTTAGAACGCTTGATAAAACAGAAATACATCTTTGAAAGTTTAATGCAAGTTTAGGCATTTTTTCAAAGATGTTGGAGGCCTATTCATAGCTTTTTTTGGAGCTGTTTCAATTGTAAATATGTTGAGAAGTATTCTAAAATGTATAAATATTTTTATTGAGATTTGATTGGGTATGATGCTTCAGTTCTTTGTAGTGATTTTCTGAGGTATTTTTCTTGACAATTTTTGGGCTCGTCAGAGGTCGATTTTAAACATCTCTTTGGCTGAAAATTTCTCTAAAATATTTCTATTTGTACGTAAAGATAAGTCATTTTGAAATCTTTTTGCTTTGATAATTGATGATAATTCGATTTATTTTTTGAGGCCTGACGAATCCGATAAAAAAGGGGTGGTTCACAAAGAAGTTGGATGGTTTTGAAAATGGAAAAAAAACTTCATCTGCAAAAATCTTGAAAATCAAGCCTCCTAGAAAAAAGCTGATTGCTTGTAGCTGAAAGAGAATTTCAAGCTCTACAATTTTGATTCTTAGCACTTTTTTCGGAGGAGCCTTCGTTCGGCCAAAAAATCCATTTTTATGGGATTTTTTTCACTTTTCAAAACCATTGATTTTGAATATTGGATAAATTATCCATAACCGTGAATTTTCTAGCCAAACTAAGGGTCCTACGAAAAAAATGCTGGGATTCAAAATTGTAGAGCTTGAAATTCTCTTTCTGCCACAAGAGATTAGTTTTTTTCCTAGGTGGCTCAGTTTTCGAGATTTTCGCAATCAAATTTTTTTTTTCGTTTTCAAAACCATCGACCTTCTACGTAGGCCAACCTGTACTTCGAAAAAAAAATTGACAGACATTCTGTATTAGAAAAAAACCCCAATCTTTGTTTTTTTCAAGGCCTCATTAATCCAATTTGAGGGAAGGCCCACATAGAAGTTCGATGGTTTTGAAAATGAAAAAAAAAAAACTTCATCTGCGAAAATCTCGAAAATCAAGCCTCCTAGAAAAAAACTAGTTGCTCGTAGCCGAAAGAGAATTTTAAGCTCTAAAATTTTGATATTCACCATTTTTTTCGTAGGACCCTTAGTTTGGCCAAAAAATTTATTTTTTTGGGATTTTTTTCATCTTCAAACCCATTGATTTTGTATATGGGTTAAATTTTCCATAAATATGAAATTTCTGGCCAAACTAAGGGTCCTATGAAAAAAATGCTGAGATTCAAAATTGTAGAGCTTGAAATTCTCTTTCTCTCACAAGAGATTAGTTTTTTTCCTAGGAGGCTCACTTTTCGAGATTTTCGCAGTCAAAGTTTTTTTTTCATTTTTAAAACCATCGACCTTCTACATGGACCATCTCCGTATTTTGGGGGAAAATTATCAGAGTTTTTGCATTAAAAAAAATCCAAATGTCTCTGTTTTTCAAGCTAATTGAAATCTCATTTTTCACAATCTCCCTCAAAACTCTCCAACCCCCTTTCTATGAAACAGGAATTCATCCTCTCGAGACTTCTCCACTCTGCAATACCTAAATCAACCACGTTAGAATTCGATTCTTACCCAAACCAAAGCCTAACCTTCTTCGAACTCATTCGAAAACCACACATTCGTACCGTATTCGTCTACCTCGCACACAGCATCGGTATCAGCGAGCCATATGCGTGGAAATTAAAAATACAGCAGGTAAATTATGCGTACGTATAGGTATCCGAAAGAATAGCCGAAGGTGCCCTTATTAATCTCGCCGAAGGAATAAAAACCATTGTCCAGTCACCTCAGACAGGGACATAAGCTCTGCATTATGAATACAGAGACACTATTTAAAACTATGGGAACGAAGTTCCACAACTGACGCCTGGACCCTGCTATTCTTTTGTAAACGCGCCCTTTTTTTTCCACTTCGTCGTTAAACTAACGGTGGCTATTGTCCATACTCGTACATTTTGACCCTTAAGGGCATTTCATAACTGTTAGATCATTGCTGCAAACTCTCCCCCCGTTTTTACTACACATTTGTGTGCATCGAGCTAGCGGTATACCGTCGCAGGTTTTCTTTGCCTTTTTTCTATCCTATACGTAATATAATACTTTTTATTAGGCGAGATGGGAAAGTGTACTTGTAAAAAAATTCCTTCTCGACAAATTGTACGAATGTGGACGAAATTCCTACGTATAGTAAATTTCCATCTCACGAGTATGTTTATTTTAATTGAAAAAAAATTTTAATGAGTCATCGCCCGAGGCGATGGCGTTGTCGGGAAAAAATTCCTGTGAATCATTTTCATTACCTATTTAGTATTCAAATTCCGCCAGCTTAATGGATTCTCTCGGATGTGGTCATCGGCGTTTGGGGTAATTTCCGAAAAAATTTCCGTACTTGTGGGAATTCAGACGAGGGTTTGACGAGGCGACATTTATAAATAGATAATTTATGCGTTAAATCGGTGTACTGGAGAGTGATTTTTATATAGTTGGCTGATTGTTGTTTATTTGTTTGGTTTCGCGATTGCGGTTATACGAGAACCAGAAAGGAAGCAGTTTTTTTATGTGGGATGTTGATAGATTGGTTAGGAAAAAAAATAGAGTCAAGTGAATGATTTTTTTAAAAAAATTTTGACGATTTTTTAATTTGCTAGGGAATTTTTAAATTAGATAGAAATATATTGATGCCTAATGTAAAGTGAGGTTATTTTTTGGATTTCATTTTAATGAAATTATTTCGATTAGAACATCATCAATTGATGATTATTTCAAGATTTTTAGACATTTTTACGTAGATTTTTCAGATTTTTCATCAATCGAGAGCTTGATAATTCATCGTTGTCGATTTTTAAAATTTTTTGAGAAATATTTTGGAGCAATTTTCAACTTTTTTTTTCAGTTTTGTACGTTTTTTTTTTTCAAATACCTATTTCTTGATTTTTTTTTCATGAAAAATATTCGAAATCAGCTGAAAACTTGAAAATGGTCGATTTTTTGTCAAAAGAAGTATTTTTAGTCGTGGCGAATTTCGTGCGGTTCTTTTTTTGGAGACTAAAATTCCCAAATTCTGATCAATTTTCATAAAATGTGTCAAAATATTGCTAAATTGTTCTTCTTCTTCTTCCTCCCTTCCTCCCCTCTTCTCTGCAAATTTGAAATTTATTCATTTTTCCAGCATTTTCTCAGCATTTTTTTGGAAAACATTACAAAATGAGAATACTGAGATACCTAATGTAAAACTTCATCAATTGATGATTATTTCAAGATTTTCAGAAATGTTTACACTGATTTTTAAAATTTTGAATCAATCAAGAGTTTAATACGTGGGTAATTCATCCTTGTTAATGTTTTTAAATTTTCGAAGAATTTTTTGTAGAAGTTTTCAACTTTTTTTCTGTTTTGTTCGATTTTTTTTTCAAATACGTATTTCTTGACTTTTTTTACATAGAAAATATTCCAAACCGGTTTGAAAACTCAAAATTTTTAGATTTTTTTGTCAAAGTATTTTTGTTCTTGAGGCAAATTCTGTGAGTTTTTTTCTTTTTAGTGACGAAAATTTCTCAAATTCTGATCACTTTCTTCACAATGTGTCAAAATATTTCTAAATTCTTCTTCTTCTTCCTTCTCTTCTTCTCCCTTTTCTGTGAATTCGAAATTTATCGATTTTTCCAGCATTTTTATGGAAAACATTACAAAATGAGAATAGGTAGGTACCTAACATGAAACTTCATCAAATGACGATGAATTCAAGATTTTTAGAAATTTTTATGCAGATTTTTGAAATCTTGAATCAATTAAGAAATTAATAATTCATCGTTGTTGATTTCTAAAATTTTTCGAGGAATTTTTTAGATCAATTTTCAACTTTTTTTCGAGTTTTTTTCGATTTTTTTTCAAATACGTATTTCTTGAATTTTTTTTTACTTGAAAAATATTCGAAATCGGTTTGAAAAAACAAAATTTTCAGACTTTTTTGTCCAAATATTTTTGATCTTGAGGCAAATTCTGTAAGTTTTTTTTTTTGGTGACGAAAATTCCCAAATTCTGATCTTTTTCCCCATAATGTGTTAAAATATTGCTAAACTCTTCTTCTTCTTCCTTCTCTTCTTCTCCTTTTTACTGTGAATTCGAAATTTATCCATTTTTCCAGCATTTTCTCAACATTTTTTCGGAAAACATTGAATTCAAGATTTTTAGAAATTTTCATGCAGATTTCTGAAATTTTGAATCAACTAAGAAATGAATAATTCATCGTTGTTGATTTTTAAAATTTTCAGGGGAATATTTTGAAGCAGTTTTCAACTAATTTTTTAAAAATTTTTTACGTTTTTTTTCAAGTACGATTTTTTGGCTCTTTTTTTGCATGAAAAATTCTCCTAATCGGTTGAAAACTTGAAAATGGTTGATTTTTTGTCAAAATAATTTTGATATGGGCAAATTCTATACTTTTTTTTCAAGTGACGAAAAATTCCAAATTCTGACAAATCTCCCCACAATGAATCAAAATTTTGTTAAATTCTTCTTCTTCTTCCTTCTTTCTGTCTCCTTCAGAGTAAATCGAAATTTATCCATTTTTCCAGCATTTTCTCGGAATTTTTTTTGTCAAACATTACGAAACGATAATAACATAATTTGATATCGAAATAATAAAAATTCATTACGAGTACAATTAATCAAACCTTATCGCCCAATTGAACTTCTTTACGTTCATTGGATTAATCGATTTTCTGACGCGTTAATTATCATAAGAATTAATTAAAACACGATGTCGACCTGTTTACAAGTTAAATTTTTAACAATAAGCCAATTAATCTTATCATTTGAATTGGAGTTTAAATTTAGCCAAATGAGTAATTTTTTTTTCATTCGAAAATGCGAAAAAATTACTCGTATCGAATTAATTAGCTCAGAGGTTTACCTTTGTCAAAAAATACGAAAAGTGTCATTGAAAGGGTATACCAAAAGGATTAAATAATTTTCAAAACGTTTCGCAGTAGGTAAATCGCGAATATTCCCATGTTTGATTATTTCAATCAATTCGTTCGTCTGGTTTTTGTGCGATAATACCAATTTCAAACCCATTTTCGAGCCTTTTTAACCCAATAATTCGATTCGTTGGTCGATCTGTGACCAAATAAAGGTAAAAAAACCCCTTCGAATCGATTGATTTACTTCGTATCTTTTCACATCTCGTATCGTTTACGTGTAGGTATATGAAAAATACCCCGAAATTTCACCCCTTTCGGTGCGCTGTGAATTGTCAGATTTAAATCAAGATTTTTTTTTACTCGTTGGTCCCAATTAAACGATACAAACGGGCTGGTCGACCGAACGAAATCCAAGAAATGGTAGAAAAACAGAATCGACGACTTCCCACAAGTCAAAGTAACGAATACCCTTTGTCGAGTTATACGATATCTAGATCTTTTTGGGGTTTTTTCCCTTTTAGGTAATATAAATTTTAAAAAGTGATAAGTGTCACGAAAGGGGAACGTTTGCGAGGTTTGATTTGTTTACGAAGTAGTTTTATCAAAGGGTCTGTCTGCAGTGTGATGTGGTCTTTTGTAAGTGAGATATTTACGTTGAAGGATTGGTAATGGTTTTTTTGGGGGGATGGAGGTACCTGAGGAGGGTTTTAGGTGGAGAAATGTGTAGATAGAGGGTGAGGGTTGAAGGAAATTATCGATTATTGAGTCGAAATTGATAGATAGATTGTTTGTGCGTTGTATAGAGCTGTATTCTTACTTGTAATTAATACGATCGTTGATTTATTCGTTTTTAATTGACAGAAAATACCGAAACATGTATGTAACTCTACGTACATATACGATATAACGTTCAACGACACAGATATGGGGCGAGAGGGGGGTGCCAGAGTATCATTTCAGCGCTCATCGTGTACATAAGGTTTAGATATGGCGCGCGAACGCAGCCTAAGTCGATGGCAGGGGCTGGAAAGAGCCGAAGGGGAGAGTGTAGTTTATACATTCGGTACACGTATCGATGTATATGTAGGTATTGGTCGCTGGTATAGATAATACGGCACGTATGGTGGATACTTTTATGGTTTTTCTACATTATAAGAAGAAATATATCCAGGAGTAGGCCTGGAGGAAGGGCGGAGAGGAAACAGAAACCAGCGATAGAATTTCCATAAACGCGGAGACAGCGCATTCTGATGGACGTTGTCCGTCTGTCCACTGGTTTCTTTGGTATATAGATAGACGTGACGTACATAATTTAAGCCGGTACGGTCCATAGGTAGAAGGCATGGCCTCCTTGTTTGGATATAAGCCAACCAATCCTCGATCGAAGTTATTATACGCTACAACATCCGTGGAATTGCTGTCATTTCCATTCATCTGGAAGTTTTCTAGTGTACCGAGCTATCTCTCATTCTGCCAATGATTTCTTCGCTTCTTAGATGCACGCATCTTGGATATTTTTTTCTCCGTTTTGGATTTTTTTTTTTCTCCATCTCGGTCTTCTTCTTCGTCTCATGCGAGTATCTTTTTTATCATACCAACGTCTGGCGATTTAATGGCGATTTTATTTATTAGATTTTTCTCGTTGAAATTCTTTCTTTCTACGCGGATTCCGTTTTGTTCTCGGAACTTTCCCGGAATTTTAATTCGTGCTCGAATGTTGTTCAACGGCCGAGTTATTGTTTAATTTCGCCGTTTACAAGCCGACCGGAGTTTTTTTTTTTTGTTTTTTTCCATCTTCGATACTGCAGGCTTCGGTTCGTCAACTCTTTTATCTTCACCGTATCGAGTGATGCTGTTTTTCTGCTCGGTGGATTCCATTCCGCCCAAAGGCAGCGGGTAATTGCCCCAAGTTGCAGATGCTATTTCAATGTATCAATTGCGACACAGACTATCTCATGTAATATGTGTAGTAATGTTTTAACAGCCATATTTATGACCCTACCGGTACATTATTGTCGCCGATACGATGCTCGAGATATCATACGTATTATAAATTACATTCGAGTTGTGTATCGCGATGATACTTGGATATTGTATTATACAATTTGGACCAAACGATCGAATACGACAAACCAGTTTTTTGTACGATATCGACAGATTAAATTATAGCGTGATTTTTTCGAATTTACTCTTGATTTTTTTTTTCGTTCGTTTTTTTATATTATGGTTTAATTACGAAATATTATGTACGTGGATGAGTTTTACAGGGTATGTGTTGTGTTTCTGTATGTAGCAGGTTATCCGTCCTATAAATCATGTTGTATTATATTTTAAATGCTTATTCGCCTGTTATGAAAATACCTAACATATGTTGGGTACTCGGATGAAACGATGTCGTAAATTATTAAAGTATCGCCGAGTCGATTTAAAATCGTAAATTAAACGTTGGAGATTTTTTTCATTTTGGTATGATTCTGTATATGTATTAAAAAGCGTCGCATCCGATCGAGTTTTATAATTCATTGGATATTCGATTAGATTTATACTAGATTCGCCAACAGTATGCGGGCGGTTCGAGTATAGAGTCGAGTTTGGATTAATTTTTATGACGGTGAATAGCCGACTGGGTAGAGGACTTTGTCGGATGTAAAGTGGTTTAGACTTTAGATACGAGTGGAATTGGAAAGGATTATGGATGAGGAGATGGTGAGGAAGGGGAAGAGTTGGGTGATCTTTATGGAATTGATGGTGTGGTTATGAGGGGTATTGGAATGGAAGAGATTTTGTCGGAGGATGATGCAAAGAATTGATTGATTTGGTGTTGGGTTGAGGTCAATTTTGAGAGTGGAATGGGGTAGATTTTGTGGAGATTGGTACGTAATGTTTCGAGAATTGTTGGTGTGAATTTTCAAATTGGATGGAGAAAATTTCGTTGAGGAGTTGACGTGGTTTTCGTGTTCGAAGTTGGACAATTCCTCCCGTTTCGATAGAATTTCGAAATGAGTTTTTAAATTGGTGAAAATTTCATTGGATCTCAAATTGGAGCCGATTTTGCCTTGAAAGTTTTGGATTTTCCCTTTTTTTTAGTGGTCTTGTTCATTGAAGCTATTTTAGTTCTGAATCTGTGGCCTAGACAGAAAAATTCTTCAGACAAAAATTGTAGTTTAGAAGGTTAGGAATAATTTTGGTTATGAGAAAAATTCCCCTCTGACTCCTCCTTCGTCTGCAATTTCACGAATTGTCTTTTAATTCGTTTTTATGTAGGAAAGTTCGATTTTAGATTTTCTTTTTTTTTAGTGGTCTTGTTCATTGAAGCTATTTTATTTCTGAATTTGTGGCCTAGGCAGTAAAATTCTTCAGACAAAAATTGTAGTTTAGAAAATTAGGAATAATTTTGGTTATTGGAAAAATGTCCCTCAGATCACTCTTTGGCCTGAAATTTCACAAATTGTCTTTCAAGACATCCATAGAAATGACAATGAGATCGATTTTGTCTGTTAAATGGGACAAATTTGGAGGTGGTTGGTTTGAAATGTCTCAAAAATTGTTAATAAGAATTTTAGGGTTGTAGGGAGGAAATTTTCTAAGAAAATTGTCGTGGTTCTCGAGTTCGAAGTTCGATTTTAATTGAAAAATTAATTTTTTGATGGTCTATAATGGGTTTTCAAATTGAAGAAAATTTCATTGATTTTAAAATTGGATTTAATTATGTCTTGAGATTTTTGGATTTCCCCTTTTTTGAGTGGTCTTGTTCATTGAAGCTATTTTATTTCTGAATCCATGGCTAATGCCGAAAAATTCTTCAGACAAAAATTATAGTTTGGAATATGGGGAATAATTTTGGATTTTTAAAAATTTTCCCTCCGAGCCTCCTTTGTCTGTAATTTTACAAATTATTTTTTAATTCGCCTATAGAAATCAGGTCGATTTTTTGTCTGTGAAATGGTATACAATTTTCGAGTTGATGGGTTCAAAATGTCTCAAAAATTGTTAATATGAATTTTTATATTGGATGAAGAAAATTTCTTTAGTGAATTGTCGTGATTCTCGAGTTCGAAATTTGATTTTTGTTGAAAAATTTCAAATGGGAACCAATTTCGTCTTTGGATTTTTGGATTCTCCTTTTTTCAGTGGTCTTGTTTATTGAAGCTCTTATATTTTTGAATGTATGGCCTGTGCAGAAAAATTCTTCAGACAAAAATTGTAGTTTAGAAGTTTGGGAATAATTTTAGTTATTGAAAAAATTTGTCTCCGACCCCCCCCCCCCCCCCCCCTTTTAGTTATTGAAAAAATTTTTCCCCCCCCCCCCCCCCCCCTCCACTCTTTTGTCTGCAACTTCACAAATTGTCTTCTAATTCGTCTTTAGAAAAATTGATTTTCAATTACGTTTTTCATCAGGCCATATGTTAAACTCGTGTATTTAAATTGTAATTTCGAAGAATTTTTACTGCTTTCAGTATGTTCTGATCTCACTTTTAACCTCTAGAAATTGAAATTGTAGTTTTGAGGGTCATTTAGAATGATAATTTGGCAAATAGATAGCGAGTGAGTGGTCACATCAAAAATTTTAATGACTAAAAATATTCATCATCTTTCAATTAACAATTTTCATTTGGAAAATTTTTCATCAACTATCGTAGATAATGATGAAATAATGAAGGTTTCAAAAAAAAATAGAGGGAGACGTGGTTCTCGAGTTCGAAATTCGATTTTTGTCGACAAATCCATTTTGGTACAATGAAATCTCTTTTTTGATAGTCTACAAATGAGTTTTTAAATCGAAAAAAACTTCATTGGTTCTCATATTCGAGCCAATTTTGTCTTGATATTTTTTGATGTACTTTTTTTGTGATATTCTTCATTGAGCTATTTTATTTCTGAATCTATGGCCTGGGCAGAAAAATTCTTCAGACAAAAATTGTAGTTTTGAAGGTTAGGAATAATTTTGGTTATGGGAAAAATTCCCCTCTGACCCCTCCTTCG
>FIZU01035538.1:0-10519 GCA_900064475.1 Pseudococcus longispinus
TTTTTCGACTCAAATAACCGCTATCCAAAAATTTTCCCCCCCCCCCCCATTTGTCCTCCATGGAAATATTGTATCTAAACGAATTTCACAAAATGCTAAAGAAATAACGAAATTGTAATTTTTTACCACTTCCAAATTTGAAAATTTTTGATATCTCGATGCTTGAGAACACATTTACCCGTCAAAAGAAATACTCGTATTTAAAAAAAGTGGTCGATCGAGAATGGTTAAATAATTCACCAAATTTAAATCATACTTTTAATGAAAATTTAATTATTATTGTTGGGAGAGACTGATCAACTGTAACAAGATTTTCTTACTACCTAATATTTAAAAAAAAAAAAAAATTTAAATGCCAATAATTTGAAAACGACAAAATTTTGATTTTTTTGTCCCCTGTTTGAAAATTTTTTCCAAAAAAGTTTTAAAAATGTCAAAAAATGACGAAATTTTGATTTTTCTTTTTGAAATTTTCCCCCAAAAAGCAGAAAAAGTGTTGACAAAAGTTCAATGACGAAATTTCAATTTTAGAAATATAAAAATTTTTTAAAAATGTCGAAATGTCAAAAGTTTGAATTGATTTTTTCTGTTGCAGAAAATTTAATAATTTGTGATTAAAATTGAGCAAAAAGTCGCAAAAGTTTCGAGATTGTCGTCAAAATTGTTTAAAATGCTTTAAAAACCGTTGAAAATCATGCGAAGTCGATCAAATCCTCAATAGAATTGTGTAAAATATTGAAAAAATGTTTCAAATTATCCTGAAAATGGTTCAAAATGAGGGGAAAATTAATTTTTATACCTGGGACAAAAATTGTTAAAACTGGAATGAAAGTTGAAAAAAATTCAATTAAATTGTGGTTTTCATAAAAATCGTTGAAAAGTTTTTAAATATCAAAGAAATTTCTTGAAAAATTAGCAATTATTATAGAGATTTTTTGATGTTTGAACGTAATTTTTGAACATTTTTGACAATTTATACGAAATTTTAACAAATTTTAACGACATCTCAACGTTTTGTGCCATTTTTTAAACAATTTTAACGATTTCTTGCAACATTTCATGGAATTTCACTTTTATGTTGTTTCGAGCAATTTCTTTTACATTCGAATGACTTATTACACAAATTGAAGCCATTTTTATAACATTTCACGAGTTTTAACGAATTTTAGCAATACATTATTCAACATTTTTTATGCAATTTTAAACAATTTAAAAAATTAAATCATGATTTTTTATGCAAATTTGAACCACTTAAACAATGTTTCGTAAAAGCTGAAGCGATTTTAAATTTTTCTTTCAATATTTCAAATAGTTTTCGAGATATTTTAAAAAAGTTGCTTCATTATATTATCATAACATCCTACGCAAAATAACCTAAGTTAAGTAAAGTAATTTTTAAATTATGTAGAGAGCTAGAAGGTTGTTTAAGATGCAGGAAAAAATATTGAAAATTACGCGAAAATTTATGAAACGTCAAGTTGTGAAAATCGTTTAAATAATGAAAATAATTGTTCAATTTAAGTAAAAATTGTTCGAGAAAACGAACAGCCCTTGAATAGAAGAGGTGGAGTTGCCCTGCTTGAACAAAGTGTTGATTTATCTAACGATTTTGAGTTTTTCTGCGCAAGAAAACAACTTTTGGGGAGAATTTTTCGCTTACTGAAGTTCTGACATCGAATGATTTTCTTGCAACAACGATTTCCAAGTCGAATCGAACTGATCCCAAGGAAATATCTTTTTTGAACACACCACCCGCAAAATCACCTTGATTCGTTCGGAAAAAATGAAAAATTTTCAAAAAGAATCATTCCTCATAGATATTATTATTCATCTGAATCGAAAAGTAGCTTATCATAGCAGTGTTTTCTAAAAATAATTGAGAAATGTCAACTCTTTCAACAAAATCATTCCAATTTTTCGCTATACGCTTCAAAGACACATTGAATAAACCCCACCACCACGCCGATGTTACCACGTCTCACGTGGAACTGGTTTGATTGCAACTTACCCTGGCTGCGATTGAGGTATTAGGTTTTTCCAGTAGGTCCCAAACCATTTGTTGATAATAGGCACATTTTCCTTCGCCGAACTCCTCCTCGTCGCGCTGCCTGAGCGATTCGGCTTCTTTTCGCATCTCCTCGTGTACGTGCTCTTTTCGCTGATGGTACTTATGCTGACAGCAGGATTCCAGGTACAACTCGTCGACACCCCAATACTCCAGATCGTCGCTGAACGCCAGCACGCACATTTCGTCTACCAGGTGAAGTTTGCCAGTGCGGTAGAAATTCAATATGGAGCTGAACGATTTCGGATGTCTATCGAAGAAGTATTCGTTATCGACGAGGCTGTAATCGTCGCACAGTTCGGTGATGGCTTCGTGAGTGTTGCAGTCTCTCAGTCGTCCCAGTCTCGTATGCGGCAGTCTTTCCAGCGTTCGCCATAACACCTCGTGTTTTACTCCTCCGACGTTTATCTTGACTCGCCGATTCAGCGCTTTCGAACGCATTATCATGAACGGCTCCGGAGGCAGCGAAGACATCGAACGCGAGAAACTCTTGTACAAGCTGAGCGAATGATGCGGTGTCGGAGTGATCGGATTGGCTGGGAAGCGAACCTCTTTCACCGACGAGGTGTCTTGACTTTCCATGGCCGATGGATGTATACCGCCTCCTAAACTGGTCGTTTCGCTCCATTTCGACGATCCGATGTGAGCTCCTCCGGACGACGCTATTGTGGATACCGCTACACCGACACCGCCGCTATTCACATTTCCAACGCTACCGCCGATACATCCGCCCCCGCTGTCTAGCGTTGTATCGCTCTCCGAAGCCATCAATCGACCCACTGCCACCACATACTCTTCTGACCTCTCATTGGTCCAGCCTCCTGCAACATTCACAAATAATGATAACGTTAAATTTGCTATTAAAAAAAAAACATTGATTCAACTTGAAAAGATTTTGAAAGGAATAATGGAGGGAAACAGCTTCGAAATAGCATATAAATCTTGAGATATTATTAAACGTTCACAATTACTTCTTGAAGTGACTCCAAATTCGATTAAAAAATTGAAAAAATCGTTCGACTTGTTTCTAAAATATGTACTAAAATTCTACACATAGCGAGGATTCAAAAAATTGCTACAATTATATAAAAATTTATTTAAAATGTAGTGAAAATTGCTCAAAACATTTTGAAAATCTATTCACACCTCAATTTTTTGAAATTCAATTCATTTATCTGCTCTAAGTATCCATAAACGTTCGTTTTCTTGTCGTAACTTATCATCAGTATTTCAATAAAAACAAAAGTTCGTGCCGATAACGAGAAGCTTTATTTTTATGGCTGTAAAAATTGTTTCAAAATTTATTGATCGACAGAACTGGTGCGAAAGGCGATGTGGTTGGTGTTAAACCCCCCAGTAATTTTTCGTTCGGAAATTCGGCAAATTCCCAGGGAACTGAACAAAATTTCAATAATTCGGCAGCAACATTCTCTCACTCTATGTTGCGTTTCCTTGTGTTTATTGTCTAACATAATTTTAGCATAGGATATGCTTTTGCGATGACTAAACCCTCGAAAAAAATTACGAAATTCCGTCGCGCAGATTTTCACTGACATTTTGGACTTGGAAAAATTCAGAAATCAAGCTGACTTTCAGATATATTGTCCGACTTTTTTGGGCATAAAAAATTTTCAAGATTTCAAATGAATTTTTGGAGTAGGAAAATTTCAATTTTATGGACAAAAAATTTTAAGAAAAGTTTAAATCAGAATATTGTCAGACAGCTTTTCACCTAACGTTGACTTTTAGATATTTTGTGAGACTTTGTTGGACTGCAAAAATTTTCAACTTTCCATTAATTTATCGAATTTAGAAAATTTCAGAGATCATGCAGATTTTTAGACATCTTGTCTGACAAACACTTCAGACTTTTTGGACTTCGAAAATTTTAGAGACCACACTGAATTTCAGATACTTTGTCAGATTTTTTTGGGCATAGAAAATTTTCAAGAATTCAAATGAACTTTTGGACTTGGAAAATTTCACTTTTACAGACTTGACAAATTTTAAGAAAAGTTCAAATCAGAAAATTGTCAGACAGCTTTTTACCTAATGCTGACTTTTAGACACTTTGTGAGACTTTTTAAATTTCCATTCATTTTTTGGACTTGAAAAATTTCAGAGATTATGTTGATTTTTAGACATTTTGATAGACAAACACTTCAGACTTTTTGAAATTAAAAAATTTTAGGGGTCACACTGACTTTCAGACATTCAGGCATTTTGTCAGGCTATTTTAGATTTTCTGGACTTATAAAAATTGTTCAGATTTCAAACGATTTTTTGAACTCGGAAAATTTTGTGACTCGGGGGCGGGGGAGAGACTTTTAGTCACCACGAGGCACGAGTTGTTAAAAAATCGACCATTTTATTGGAGTGTGACATGATTTTTTCAGCAGTTACGCATTTTTGAAAAGTCCACGTATCTATTTCGAAAATTGTTTGGTTTTGAAAAATGAGAATGTCCTTGAAAAAAGGACCTCATCAATGATAGGAAAAAAAAAATAGAAAATAATGTCCGATACTCGGAAAATCTCTACTTTTATGTGCCACGAGCATGCTTGACATTTTGTTTTTGGTACAATTTTTCATCATTTTTTTAGTCAGTGCGAGTACACAAATGAACTATCAAAAACATGATAAAAATCTAAATTTTCCAGTAAAAATGATTCAAAAAATCCCGTGAACAAAATTTAAACTTTTTAGTTATTTTTGAAGCTAAAAACATGACGATTGTTTGGTAAAAAAATTTAGATTTGCTTCACTCGGACACACCTCATAAGTATCTACGGTAGGCTTAAAAATTTCAAAATAGAAAATAAGAAGATTTTTAATAAATTGTAATTCGTAGAACACGAATCTGCCAATAATTTTTGTTCTAGATGTGATTTTCTTGACTGTAATGTTTGATTCAAACTTATTACGAGTAAAAACAGCAAATTTTGTAGGGAATAAAGGACCAAATGGAAAAACCAATCTCAAATTCAAGCTGAGCTTGTCAAAGTACCACTTCAAGTACCCTTTCTAAGATCACTCAACATACCCACATCTGGAAAATTCATTAATTTATTTGAAATTTCCAAGATCTAGCTTCATCAAATTAGGTATAAAAGAAAGCAATGTACTCGAAGATCTCACCATATGTCATGGAAAAGTTACTTTAAAAGCTCGACTTTTTTCTATGTTTCAGTCGTCAAAGGTTCTTCAGACGCCTTGCATCCCTCCCTTTCTGGAATAAGCCCCTTATTCAAAATGCATCTTTCACTGAATTTGAATTTTGACGAAGTACCAAATTTTATTGTACCTAACTCCTACTTAATTCAAATATCCAATTTTCAAAGAATATTCTCAAAATTGTGAAATATTTCCTAGTCTCTGCCCTTTAAAACACACAAAATTTTGAAAATTTAAAAATTTTCCAATTTTTTTTACAAGATTAAATGAAATAGAAATTAACGAAAATACCATTGACCAAACTAAAACAAACCACTGAAAATCATACATAATTAAATTCTATCAAATCGTTAAATTGAATCAACTTTCAAAAATTTTGATCAAATTCCTTTCTCCCAAGATAACGATGAAATTCGATTAAATCTTTGTCAAGATTCCAGAGATTTTTCGCATTTTTTCGGAATAACATCAGCATACGATACAGATTGCAAAATCTAACCTCAAAAATTCAAGATAATCAATCACCTGTCAAATTACTCGGTTCACTTTTCACCTTTGCCTTTGCCTGATACGGCGACGCCTTGACCGAAATGCCGCCACAACTTGCCATTTGGAAAAGTTTTTCACGTAGTAATGTATCGATCGTTCGACTCTTGCGACCAAGATCACCCTTCTTCGAAACTTCTCCTTACCAGATCAAGTTATACTATAACAAAGTCTACATACACTTTATTACCCTCTTTATATACCTACGACCACGAGAAAACTTTACTACTTATAATTTGATTCGAGCACGCTACAGTCGAACCGATCCGCCGGCTTTAGCACCCCTTCCTCGCCCTAGACACGGTGCTCCGAGACTATGAGGTTTTTCACCCAAATGCCGCGTGACATTCGCTAATCAATTTAATTTGTGCGAGGAAATTTTTTTATTCATTCCGCACCCTGCTAATAGCTTTTGTGCAAAGCTCGTTCGACTTGATTTCTATTTCATCGGCAATATATTTCTCTGCCTATTGACGTATAGAAGGTGGGAATCTCTTACCCCCGCAGAATGCGTATATAGAAAAAGAATCGATATACTACAGCGCACCGCAACAATCCGCGAACTCGTATACGCTCCTCTTGCTCTCGTGCGCTTTCGACAGTTAAACATTTTTCCCAATACTAATATTAAAGCCAACCGAGTCGTTCAAATTGTGTTTTCGTCAAAGTGAACATTTTAGATTAAAAAAAAAAATGGTTCACACAGCTGAATCGCAAGGTCGGAATACATATTAAAAAAACGTGCAGAGGTAACCTTCGTTGGAAAAAGTAATAAACGTCTGTCTCTACTTTTCTTACTCTCTCGGTTCATTTTGTTGCGTCGTATATGGAATACAACTCGTCGCGACAATCCCTCCTCTTCGTCCTCGTCCTGTAATTGGCTTTTATAATCGTAATAATTGTACACAACGCGAAAGCTCGAGCCTGGTTTTACACGAATAGGAAAAAAAAGTCTGTAATTTTTACCACGTTTGAAACGAATTAAAATAACGGTGTGATTTACGACTTGACGCACGATGGCCTTTTTTTTTGGTAGGTATTGTTTCCCTGGATGTAGATATACTTCATTATAGTTCCGGATTTTCCTTTTGTCACAAATGAGGAAAACCTTCGGCTATTGTGTTGGATTCAAGCAAGAAAAAGGGATATTTACTCGTACTCTGCTCGTTAAACCCTGCATAAAAACACACCTGGGTGCATCGTTACGATACATATGATACGTATATTATTATCATTCGAATAGTTATCTCGATGATTTTACAATATTACTCGATTTAAATTCCCAATTTTTCAAATTTTATTTTTTTTTAATTTTTATAAGTATCGCTGAAATGTATTTTTTGATCAGAACAACAAAGTAACATCAAAATCGTCGAAAATCATTTTATTCAAATTTTGAATTAATTGGGAGAAGGTATTTACTTTTGGAAAAAATTACGTATTTCGTTACAATTTTGCCACTTTTGCTCAAAAACAGCTGAAAAATGAAAATTTGGCCAAAATTATTCACATACTCGTATAAAAAAAACAGTTGAAATAAGTATCATGAAAATGCACAAAAAATTTAAAAAAAAAGTCTCTGCCATTTTCATACTACATACACATGAAACTATAAAGCATATAGGATATGCATTTACTCATTGAATTTTTCAAGTCCATGAAGTCGTAATATTTGAAGTTTTCTTGAAATTTTTCAGGTCCAAGAAGTCATTTGAATTTTGAAAAATGTTCCAATTCCAAAAAAGTCACACAAAATATGTAACAGTCGTCGTAATTGATTTTCGTGAGTGAATTTCGTAATGGATTTTTTTCAAACTTTTGAAATCCAATTCCAAGTACAAAAAGTCAGTAGAAATCTGAAAATTTTTCAAAATTCAAAAAATTCTGACAAAATGTCTAAAAGTCAGCGTTAAGTAAAAATCTGTTTGACAAAATGACTATGATTTGAACTTTCTTGACATTTTTTAAATCCATAAAGTTGAAATTTTCCCAGTCGAAAAATTTATTTGAGTTCTTAAAAATTTTCCAAGTTCAAAAAAGTCTGACAAAATGTCTATAAGTCACTACGAAAAAAATGCTACGAATAAAAATTGTAGAGCTTGAAATTCTCTTTCTACTATGATACATTAAGTTTTTTTCTAGGAAGCTTATTTTTCGAGATTTCTGAAGTCTGAATTTCTTTTTCATTTTCAAAACCATTGACCCTCTAAATGAGCTACGCTGCATACCGAGTTGCCCAATCATTCTCAAAAAAAAAAAAAAAAAAAACATGAAATTTTATGAAAAATCCTTGCTATAATAAAGAGATACTCATACAATTACCTCGATCACTTATCTACTAGCCATAATTTTCTAGTAAGTAAAACAGAGCAAAAAATTAGAATAAAATAGTTGAACAAAATGAGTTACGATTTTCGACCGATATTTTTGGTTATTATTCTGATCCAACAATCACGGAAATGCAATTTTGATTTCTAAGTTGATAAAATTTATTATGTTGATCTAAAATTACAAAAATTGCAACATTTATATTTTAAAGCTGAAAAATCAAAATTTGGGATCGAATTGAAAATTATATAGGGTTACCATTTTTGCCCAACATTTTAATTATCATTTTGATCTAAAAATTATACACAAATGATGTTAAAATTTTGATTCCAAAGATGAAAAAATGTCAAAATTTGCAATAAAAAATTAAATTACAATTTTCTAATCGAAAATGTTTCTAAAATCACTACTTTGATCTGCCAACATCAAAACTGCAATATTTTCATTTCAAAGTTTGAAAAAAGGCTACAATTTTGAATCAAAGGTTGAAATAATCACAAATTTATACCAAAATTCTCCAGCATTTTTTTATTTTCGAGTCACAAAAATGTTATAAATTTAAATTTATTTGATTTTAAAATGTAAGAAAGTCCATAATTTTAAATTATTCGCAAAATTGATAGGAATATGGCCTTTAAAAGTCATTGTAAAATGTAGAACATTTAAAAATATTGAAATATTATTTCGATTACAACTTTGAACGGCAATGTATTAAAAATATTAATCAATTAACAGTGTTAATCGAATGTAATCAAATAATCGATTATTTTTTTTAATCGACAGCACTGATCAAAAATAAGGGAACGAAAAATAAATAAACATTGAAATATTCGTATGCGTTTTTTTTTCAATAGACACTCGATAACTCTTGAATAATTAATACGTAAACCAAAAAACTAAAGGAAAAATAATGTAAATACTTTAGAAACGCGCGCATCGCATGTCGTGAAAAATAATTTCTACCTGCAATTAATATTTATCAGTTTTTGGTCGCCGGTTAAAAAGGCAGGTATAAAAAAAGGAAAGAAAAACCTAGCGAAAATAATTCTTTTTCATTTAATGAAGGCGTGCAAGAACAACATTATTATGAAGCGCTCGGTAACGTTAACAACAACGTTTGGTTATGTTAAGACCGCCGCTCATTACCATATTTCACGAATAAAATTAATGCACACAACACGAAACGCTTAAATTTTGCTGAAAATTTTTTTACCACGTTTTAAAGGGTTTACTCTGTACTGTACGTATGTGGTATTGTGTTTTCATTTCACTTCTCCCTCAACTCGAGACCGTTTGATTTATGACTCGGTCGCTTTTCTTAGCCTTATTGTGCATGTTACTAAATACTATGCCATAGGTATAAGAACGATTTAGAGGGAAAAAGGGGAAAAACTGCTGCGAAAAATCGAACTGAAATACAAAAGTAGAAATTGCAGCCGGAGTAACGTTCAAAAACGAATCGTTTGTTTATGAGAAGTGGAGTAGGTAAGAACGATATCAATAAAATATAAGATTGAAGTGCGTAATTCTAAGCATTTATTTCAGCTTAATGTTGGTCTCAGCTACTTCAGAGGGTTTCTTACGTATTTCAATGGTACCAGATTTAATTCGCTTCAAATATGATTATTTGAAAGCCAGAACAAAATACTTATTCGTATTTATAAAAATATGAACTATCGCAGATGGGTCCTGATCCCTTGAGAGAAATACGCCTATTATTTTATACTTCATGAAAATTGCTTTTTCTTCCTTCTTGGTCCTGGTTAATATTAACAAAGGGTCTCCTAATTTATTGATTTTCAAAGTTGAAAATGATACGCGAGAAAATCAATTTTGAAAAAAGAATGATTTGTGCTTTGAATCAATTGAAAGCAAAAATTTTAACAAACGAAGAAATGATAAGCTATACCACAAAATTTTCATCATTCAAAGATTAATACATTCGATTATTACACACTTTGAATGAAAATGATATGAAATTTGTCAAAATGTGATGAAAAAAATTGTCCAAACAGAAAATTTGGCAAAAATTATTGAAAAAATGATAAACTTGCAAGAATATCATGAAAACTATAAAAAATGTTGAAAAATTGTAGAAAATTTCCTAAAAACCATGAAAAATAAGATAAAATTTGCTGAAAAATCATAAAAATTGACTAAAATTTTGGAAATTTTTTGAAAAACACGAAAATCATCTACAATATGTTGGAAAAATTGCTGAGAATGAGATAAAACTAATCAAAATACCATAAAAACTATCAAAAATCGTAAAATTTATAAATAAGTAATCATTAGAGCTTTGGATTTTATGAAATTGCATATTTGTCTATGGTGAAAAGAAATGAATATTCAAGGATCTATACGATTCATGAAATTTCCTGACGAATGAGCCCAATTTCATTTTGC
>FIZU01035540.1:0-15178 GCA_900064475.1 Pseudococcus longispinus
AAGGAGAAAAAGTGATTGCAATAGGGTTTTCGCTCTTCGAGCAAAACCCTAAAAATCATGAAAAAATAATCAATGTTGCCAGAGTGAGCTCGGTGGACGAATTCACGTCCTTGAAACGTCGCAATGTGTTATCACAGATGTACGATTGCTCGAAATGGCAGAAGCTCGAAATCAACATGAAAAAGTTTGAAAAACCCTGTCACTGTCAATTTGAATTTTCTAACAACTTTCAGCAAATTTTTGCGTAATTCGCTTTCATTTCATAATATTTCAGTTGTTTTTCCAAGTACATTTGCCGTCAGCGTCATGGAAAGCGGAATAAGTTCGTTGAATAGAATAAAACAAACCAGAGACCGTTTTCTAGCGAGGCACAAATTATCTAGAGAAAGTAAAGTAAACTTTTATTTTACAAAAATCGTCGAAAAACTTACTTTATATTATGTATTAATATGTTATAAGTTCTATTTATGATTTCTTGAGCAGTTTTTAACGGAACAATCGCCAAAATTAATGAAATAAAACAATACCACGAGGACATCGCTTCGAATAAACATCTACTACAAAAGAAGAAATGCGCGATTTCGATATTGGAAATGAGTAATCGTACGTTAAATGAACGAATAACAACTTTGGAAACCAGTTTAAAGGAGAAAAAGCAATGTGTTGCAGAACAGGAAGATTTACTGGTGTGATACATTTCGTAATTTCAATTTATAACGATCTGATTAACGAAGTTTCCTTATCGGTATATTTTGTTAAATCAGAAAAAGGGTCATCAAGATATTCTTTCCGCAAGATCATCTTATTGTGATCGTATATACGAATGTATAAGTGAAGCTCAAAGTAAACCTGTATCATCAATTTGTAGTAAAGAAAATAATTCAAAAGGTAAATTTTTATATGATTTACAATGTTGTTCTGTCCAAATGTACTTATACTTATCATAAAATTGTTGAATTTGTCGCAGAATTTGATGAACTTGATACTCATTTACGAAATTACAAGAATGAATTGCGAGCATTGGACGAACACATTTTAGAAAAAGAATTGGCCCTGAAAGAAATCCAAGCAATGGGAAATTTCCAGCAAGAAGAACTGCTGAAGTAAGAGAATTTATCAAAAATTTAACGAAATATTGCGTTCTTGCTAGAAGATGCAAGTCAAATTGATATTATCTTCTTATTTACAGATATCAGCAACTTTTAGAAAATAGGAAAGATACTTTGAAAAATTTAATGCAACAAGTTAAACTTTTGAAATTTAACCAACGAAGAAATGAATTGAATCATACGATTGAAAGCTTATACCAACAAAACAATATAAATTTTTCTCTTGGTGAAAATAATCAAGAAGGTGAAACTTCGAATTATTTTACCAACTCCACTGCCGTTGGTAACTTGGAGCAGTTCGACGCATTGAACAAAGTTAAGAACTTGCGTGCGATGAAAAATAGAGAATCAAATTTTAAGTCATCTGTACGTGATGTAAATCAGGCTCTTGTTCCAAATGAAGAAGAATTTAGGGAAAATACGGCAAAACGATGCAAGATTTCCGAAGAAATGTTCGCCCCAGCAAACAGAACCTCATCTGTAAAAGACTCGTGTAAAATAAAAGCAATTCACAAAGTAATATTTTTTATTTTAATTATGATGTACATAAATTTTTATGCATATTTTACACCATCTATTTTCTCTACAGAGTACTGAAAATAATAGAAGAAAATTTACTCCGAAGAAACCTATTTTTTCGCAGAAGTTGATATAATTAAACTGCTCAATCATTTTCAAGATATTTTCACCCGTATCAACTCTGTGGCGAAAATATTTCTACCTGTAGTGGAAAGCATTTTGAATCAGGTACTTCTTCACCAACCACCATTGAAACATCACCTTAAACGTAGTAAATTTAATTGAAATTGGTAATTTTTTTTCATCCAAGATACTAGAGAAATTTTAAAAATTACCATGAGGACAAGCGCTGACAGCTACCAATAAATCCATATCGGCGATAAATTCAATAAAGTCACCCGGCCCAGCTGGACTTTTCTTTGTAAAGTATTGGTGAGTATCCTATTAACGATTTCAAAAATTCAATATAATTTTTAAACCTATAAGCAGTATTTAGCCTGTAACAATTCTCAACAACTTTAGTAAATCCGGTGCACATAAAAATGTTCCAGACATCATGAACATCATCTTCACTTAAACCGAATCTGTCTATTGCTTTGGTCAGCTGTTGATGGCATGAAGTTGCACATTTCTTTCCAGTTATCAGCTCGCTGGTATAATTATCACATCGTGTTCCTATTTTATTTTGAAACAAATTCTTACTTTTTCTAATATGTTATGTTAACTATGAAAACCGTTAATATGACCTACCGATCACATCATGTACTCCAGCCCCATCTTCATCTATACCATATTGTAACGTATCAGTTACAATAGTTGCTAAAGGATTTAGATATGGCAAATTACTCCACAGTCTGTCGTATGTTGTTAAATGAGCGGAGTGTAATTGTCTGGTTTTGCCTTTTTTAACAAATTAATTTTACGTAAATATATGTGCATAAAACTTATTGTTTGTTGATTGAAATTTCAATTCTTTATCTTTGATTTGTTGATCAGGTACCTACCGGAATAAAACTTTTCTTTGGTGTTGTTCAAATTCCAAAAATTAACATCTCCTACCTTTAACATGTAACAGACGTATTCAGCCTAAATGTAGTTATCTATTTGTCATGATTGTATGCATTTAATGAGACTCACTTGCGAACCTTCAGTTACGCTGATTCTGCACAATTCGTCCTTTTTCATGGTCCATGCTCTTGCAGTTTTTTTTTCAACAGTAATGCTTTTGTTACAAACGCCTTTCAAAGCTGCAGCTTTTTTGGCATCATATTTTGCCCGATCAACAACCGCCGCCGAAGGTGAATTGTAGCATATTCTCACAGGACGTTCCGATAAACTCATCTGAAAAAATATATGCATTGAAAAGTTAGAAGTAGGTATTTTTACTATACAGCATTTTTACTTACTTTCTTAAATTTGTGAAATTGATTCTTACTCGCAATTAATTTTTATTTTTAATTTAATCTATCACAGGTTATGGAAAATAGATTGAGCCCAAATTTCAGACAACTTTGAATAAGATAAACCGCCAAATAATCAAAGTATACTCGTCTCGAATTTTTCATGCTTGCGAAGTGAACAATTAATGGTATTGTGCATGATAGAAGTAGAGCAATAACGCTACTTGTGAAGATAAGTAATGGCTTATCTATTTTAAAACGAAATTCATTACGTTGCGTCGATTAACGCAGCTTTATTTTTGAAAATGTGTTATATTTATTCAGATTATAACTTAAATAACTAATCGTTTGCTAGAAAGCAGTGAAGTGTGCAAAGAAGGAGGGAGAATTTCAAGAACAGTGGCATAAGTCGATCAAGCAACTGTCAATTTTTATGTAAAATTTTGTAATTTTATTTACTTACTTGATCTCAATCTGAGCAGAAAATGTTAACATAATTATGTCAAGTCCTTAAATTATAGGAATTCCTCCATACATTTATATCATTCTAAAAACTCTATTCATTTGAATTTGAATGTATTTTTCATAAGAATTTTTGTCTGAACTCTGAAGACGTCAATTTCAAAATTATTTTGGGTGATTTTAGATTTTACCTACTTTAATTGATAAAATATAACAAGAACAAATTTGTTGATTAATTGATGAGGAATAATTTGAACCGAGAATGCTTGAAAAATGGGGAAAACGAAGAAAACCCATTTTCCATTTGAATTTTTTCTTTATTTCATTTCATCGCCGATTTTGACTGTAACGTATTTAAATTTCGTTTCACTGGTAACACTGTACCTTTATTTACATTTTTCTAGTTGCGCAAACGTTTCCAAAATTCAACAGAAAAACGCAGATATGCAAAAAATATGTGATTAAATATGAAGTTTAAGCAAATATAATCGAGAATTTTCGCAATTATTTCATAATTCGTGATGCTTATTTCCCAAAGAATCGTTTTAATCAATTGTTCGGTTGTGAATGAAAAACTATACATCAAGAGCTAGTCTCGTTTTTATGTGATAATTCGCCACAACGTATACGTTCTAATTTAGTCATCAGTGATAAGTTGATGAACATTTTCCCTTTGCGTTCTGAATTATTCGCTGTTTTCGAAAAAGTGCGTCATCTTCTAATTTTACGATTTGTATTAAATAGCCCTCACAAAATGCACCTTGGTGATAAAGATTAGCGCGAACAAATTATCATAATGGTAACGTATTCAGAAGTTTCGATTTCTTCTACATATTGAACTCGAAATACACTAATTGATGTTTTCATAACAGGGTGGAAATATTTCGCAATTGGAAAAGCAAATAGGTCCTGAAAATTTCCCCAATAGCGAAAGATATTGCGGGCTGGTAAACGTAAGTATGTTTTGAATAAATAACACGCCATTACGACTGTTTATAAAACACGTAATTTTTATTTCAGTTTGGGAATACATGTTATAGTAATTCGGTTTTGCAAGCTTTATATTTTTGTAAACCATTTCGCGAGAAAGTACTAGAATACAAAGTACGAAACAAGCAAAGAAATAAAGAGACGCTACTGTCTTGCCTTAGTGATTTATTTCACAGTATTGCCACTAATAAGAAACGCGTTAGTACAGTTGCACCTAAGAAATTTATCGCAAGACTTAGGAAAGAAAAAGGTTGGTATATTAATATTTCGGTACTTGTTGAATGACTTGATCACTTTCATGATGCCACCTTCTTTTCATTTTCAGAGGAATTTAATAACTATATGCAACAAGATGCTCACGAATTTCTAAATTTTCTTATCAATCGTATCAATGAGATTATTCTTCGTAAGTATTTCGTTGTTTTGATTTCAACATTAGATTAGTTTGTAAATGATAGAATATAATTATTTTGTTTCAGTGGAAAGAAATCACGGTAAACCAAAGGAAACGTCGCACGATGACAAATCGAGTCAAGAAGAACCAACTTGGGTGCATGAAATTTTTCAGGGGATCTTGACCAGTGAAACGAGATGTCTAAACTGTGAAACTGTAAGTATTTTTAATTAGTTTGGATCCATGTTTGATAATATTTTGTTAATATTTATTATTTCGTTATAGATTAGCAGCAAGGATGAAGATTTTTTCGATCTGCAGGTAGATATCGACGAGAATACTAGTATAACTCATTGTTTAAAATGTTATAGCAATACTGAAACGTTATGCGCGGACAATAAATTTAAATGTGATAAATGTAATTCGTATCAAGAAGCTCAAGTGAGTAATTAATTTTTTCTAAGGCTTCCGAAATGAGAATTTCGATTGTAATTTAATTTTTGTACTGATTTAGAAATGCATGAGGGTAAAGAAGTTGCCGATGATCTTGGCCTTGCATCTGAAACGGTTTAAATACGTAGAACATTATAATCGTCATACCAAAGTATCTCATAGAGTCGTGTTTCCTCTAGAATTGAGACTTTTCAATTTTGTAAGTGTGTTTGCCTAAATACTTGAAGTCTTATCGTTCGTTCTATTTATTCAACGAGATAATCTGCACATTTTCACTCAAACGTTTTGTTAACAGAGCGATGATGCTGTGAATCCTGATCGTATGTATAATTTAGTAGCTGTTGTTGTCCACTGCGGTAGCGGGCCGAATCGAGGCCATTACATTAGTATTGTTAAAAGTTACGATTTCTGGTTGCTATTCGATGACGATATCATTGACGTAAGTATCACGAATTCTAAATGAATCGAAATGAAGAATTTATTCAAATAATTTCCCTACTTTTAGAAAATCGATCAATCGGCGTTCGAAGATTTTTACGGGCTTACGTCGGATGGTCAAAAATCGTCGGAAACTGGTTACATTCTTTTCTACCAGTCCAGAGATACGGAAACAAAAGTTACCAACAACGATGTAAAAGTAAACGGAAAATAACCAGCAGCACTTTGTTATTGTTTTTCTCAACTAATAAAATTAGTTAAAGATACCGCGGAATACCTATTCGAAGCTCACGTTTCCAAATTCGACATTATGTAAATTTCAGAAGGCTAGTGTTTTGTTTATTGAGCACATTTCAAGATAATCTACGAATGCAATATTATAAATTAGGGGTTCACTATTACTACGTGTGTATTCAGTATTGTATAAATTTATCGCGACTGTTCGCCAAGATTTTACGAAAAAATCTCATATTAGGTTAAGTTTGTGAAACTAATTTAGTGCTTTGAAATTTATGTCGCTAATTGAGAGCCATGTGGCCAAACTCTTTACGTGCAATCAAACATTTTTACTTACAAAATTAGGTATGTTTTGTTTGCCCCTCCCTCTTTTGAATCGTTTTTTAATTTTATAAATTTTCATGTATGTTTGAAAATATGAGTAGATACAATATATACCTTCTAGCGCACTATAGCTTTTCTCGATTTTTGTACTTTTTCCAAGATCTGGAATTATCTTGAAATTTCATACAATAAATTTGCACACATTATTAAGCAAAAATCGTCATTTTTCCTCAATTTTTAGGTCGAACATCTTCAATTTCTACGTTCAGTGTGGCACCTGAGCTCAAATTTGGAAAAGCTCTACGTTCGTATAATTTTTATGCAAAAGTACTCTCGCAACCGAATAGAAAAAAGGATTATTCATTATCGATATGGAACACCATCTTACTATACTGTAATAAAATCAAATATTACTTGAAAATAGAATTTGATAGAATAATCATTTGAAATTCAAAGAAGAATTTTATAGAATTTTGTTAAATTTTAATCGACGAGTTTTTCAGGGTTTAACAATTTCAGGTTTTTGTTCTTTTAAGCAACGACATGTTATAGCATTGTTTGAAGTTTGGAGTTGACTATCGACAGAGGTAAAGAAGTGATTGCAGTAAAAATTTCAATTTTTCTGAGAAACCGTTACGTTTCGAATCAAAAAATTCATTTGAAGAAAGGTCGTGCAGTTTTTGAAAATAATTTCGTTCAAAATGCTAGATCATTAAACGAATGATTATTTATTCACAAAAACAGTTTGATATAATTAAAAAAAACAATTCAAGATCTAAAGACTTTGTTTTTTATATTAAAGGATTGAAGAAGCGTAATAAATATTGCAGTCGGTGTAATCAAAATCCTCGTCACGGATTTCGAAACGATATGTGTAGTTTCCAAAATGATCATCTTCGTTTTCTTTTAATGGCTTTGGAATCGTTATATTCGTTTTGTAACTGTCCTGAGGAGTCATTCAATGAATTATTTTCCACGTCCGTTAATCTGAAAGAAGATTGTTTTTATTTAAAAAGATAATTCTTGTACAATTGAAAAAACACAGCGTAGAATTTGTTGAAAATGTAAGAAAACAAGAATTTAATTCAATCGATATTTCGATATTAATCACCGAAAATCGACTTACTTTTGATTTTCTATGGTATGCAACATTTGTAAACCAGTTTCAAAGGAACTAGATAACAATTCATTTCCTAACATCGAAGTAACATGCAATTCAGGAATAGCAGAATTATCTTCTTCCACTCTAGAAATTTCACCAATTTCAAAATATAACGAACAAAAGAAACGAAGTAAATTTAAAAAGTAATAATTAACATACATGATGCTTCTTCCGTTCACTTGTCTCTGCTCCTCTTTAATCTTCTCAATTGTATTATCACATGTGCGAATATCATTATTCACTTCGCTGAGTTTTTTGTTCTTATAATCTATAATACTGCTTTGGTAATAGGTAATTAAATTTCTCAGACTTCCTAGCCCCATTTCATGAAACGTTCTGTCGACAACATCCTAAAATGAAATGAAATTAGGATCCGGTGATTTTCACGAACCAGGACAAAAGAGAAACTTACACAAAACCCTGATTCTCCTTTCAACTTCTCTTTTTCCACATTGAACTTCAACAACCTCAACATTTTTTTAATATATTCTTCAGCTATTTCAGTCAAGACGTTTAGCGATAAATTGGAAGTTTCTGTAAGAAAGAATAACCATTTGGAAATAGAAACACGATTGAATGAAATTAAATCACCGATGATGATTAATATACCTGAAAATCCGGTAAATGCTAGAATAGTTGCTATTGAGGTACTTAAGGTGTTCAAGGCACTTTCAGCAGTTATATTTGGAGGTTTTTCGTCCCAGATTCCATTGACGAAATTGCTATAAAAAACAAGTAACGTGTAGTTCGTCTCTAGATTACTTTTTCAAGTGATTTCAAAGCGAATATTTTACCTGTCGTGATGGATTTGTAAGCGTGGACGATTGCAGCTATCGTGTTTCTCTTTGAGTAGTTTTGGCACTGGTAATGCACAGATTTGTTCGTTTAATTGATCTACATCCTTCTAAAATTGGAGAATGAATTTTCAATTTTATCCAGAATGTATACGATTCATCATGGAGATAACTTACTCGCAAGGCTGCTTTTTCGACTATAGTTCTTAATTCATCACGATAACTCAACATTTTAACGACATCTTTCATGGTATTATCCAATCTGATATAATCTGATTCTTTCCTGTAAAATTGAATTCTGTAATAACTACAGTACAAGAAATAGAGGAAAGCTTATTGAGATATAAAATAGACTTGGATATATTACTTCAAGGGATTTAAATTTAATTGTGCTTCAGGATTGAAAAAATACTTCTTAGGGTTGATATTCTTGATCGAATTTAGGATCAATTCGTGTTCCGAATCATTTAATGCATCTTTATTCCAGTGTAATTTGGATGAATTACTTCCTCCGTATTCGCCCCATAGATTAACTTCGTCCATACTTTCGTCCATGATGATCAATGTTATTTTTTCAGTTCAAATAAACGAAAAAAAGGCACCATATTAATGATAAAATAAAGACACTGCTTCGAATTTTTACCGATTACTAGTGATTACGGTTTCGCGGTTCACAATCACAAACATCGTCGGCGAAACGCGAAACTACAGGGTGCTTGATCAATTTCGCACCCCAGTGATAAGACTTTTTGCGACTACGACTACGAGTGACACTCACTCACAGCTACTCACTTACATAAAAAACGTTCAAGGGTCAAGGCTACGATTTTTGAGTAAATGAACGAAAGAAAAAGTAAAAGATCAGCAAGTGTTTGCAATTTAATGAACTATTATCATACAGGAATTACCTATACTTTGAACAAAATATCAAAGTTCACGAATTGACCGAAATTAATAAAAATGAATTAGTTTTCATGGATGTTTCTTGTTGAAGATAAGAATACGATGCTGAAAAAATACATCTCATGAAGTAATGATATTTTGACTCACAAAATGAAAGTTTGGCTGAAATTTCAGTCATAAATTCGGTAAGTATTCATATCACTCTCATGAAAGAATGCACATGTGCCTACCTATTACTTGTTAATTTCCTGTTCCCTTTTCAGAAGGAAAACATCAATCAACTAATACTGATATTTTAATTTTTATCCTTATTATTTTCAATAAGTACTCTTTTAGTGCATAGTAAATTCGTAATACACCAACGACACATTGTGAATAAAACTGATGTACAGATAATAATTAGTTTCAATATATATTGAAAAATATACAAAAAGACAATCAACGATAAGATTTCTGGTATCTTGCACGGGCACCTGGACCACCGAATTTCTTCGATTCGCAGCGTCTTGGATCGGCGACTAATAACGTTCTGTCATATTGAATCAATACGTCCTTAATTTCTTTTTTGCTGGCTTCGTCGACATCTAAAAACGAAGCAAATTTCAGTTAATCAACAGTATGGTACGATCACATACAAAAAAAGATCTCTTCGTAATTACATTTCTGATAATAAGCTACTAGGGCTTTCGAAATTGCTTGTCTGATAGCGTAAATTTGAGCTACGTGACCACCACCGTTAACACGAATCCTCATATCAACACCGGCGAACTTTTCCTGCGAGAACGATCAACAATGATTAATCAATCAAATATATACGCTATAGGGTGAATAAATTGATACGTACTTTACCAAGGAGGAGGATCGGTTCTTGCAATTTGTATTGCAACATTTTAGGTTCGATCATTTCTAAGGGTCTTCCGTTAACACGTAAGTTACCATTTCCTCTTTTGCAATAAGCAACAGCGGTTGCAGTTTTCTGTAAAAACAACAAAGAAATAGTATCACAAACTCAAAACTACAGCAATCATTCAACAAATTGAATCGTAATATTAGCAATGCACATACCTTACGGCCGAAAACCTGGACGCATTGGATTGGGGTACGTTTTACCTGAAATCAAAATGTAAAATGAATTAGAATTCTGTTCAGTAACTGAAAGCTGGGAGATTTCATGATGAGATTTTAAGAGAGCTTCCTTAGAGTATCGTTCAAGTCTGTTATTCTTGCAACCATAATTATCAACATTATTATACTGATATTGAGGTACGCCGGAATGAATTTCTAATTACACGTGTTATGAAGATTGAACATACCTTGGGCTTCTTTACTTTTTCTTTTTTCGTAGCTCCAGCCATATTGATGATTCAACGGATGTTGTTTCCAAATACTACTTGAAAATAGGATAAATTAATCTAATTTTTAATTAAAATTACAACAAAACGTTCATGATTTACAGATGAACCACATCAGAAATCGTTCATTGCATAAAAAAAGACTGGCATTCAATTTCTGGCTTTGTGTTGTGTACTTTTTGGCTGAAATTAGTATCGTCATTCATTCAATGCCTCGTTTATTACACGTTTCCATGAAAAATTTTCATTTCACATAAAAGTTTTTTATTTGTCTCAAAATGTCAGAAAAGGATTAATATATAATTTAATTCATGAAAACATATGATTTCTCATCTTTTTAAATACTCGTCAAGTAAATTGAAAAAGTTTTAGAACAAAAAAAACGCAAATTTCCATTTTTGTGTCATTTTTTTCCACCAAGAACAACACATTTTATAAGCACGATGTTATTTTAACACCGCCCTCTACAACTATCCCCTCTACTTTTTGAATTCTTCAATTATTTTTCTTCTTCCCGCTAAATCGTGCAGGTTCAAACTTTGGAAAGATTTTTCACAATTTTTGTGAGTGCGTTGCGCTGTTCTGAGGGCAGGTTCGTAAGTAAGTACGTGAAGTTGACGATAACGCGTGGTGAATTTTGAAAATGCGTGAATTTTTAGTGCGTTTTTGTGAATAAATTATACATTTGAGAAAGGATTAGCATTTTCCGGTGAGTAAATATGAATTAATTGATATTTGTTTACGTTTTATTTACTTTTCGTAGATGTTTCCATCGCATTATCTTGGACGAGATTGCCTTTTTTGAAATTTTATTAGGGTATGAAATTTACGTAAGTATTAAGTATTCGTAGGTAGATGTTGGCAGTGATTTTGAAAGAAATGCTTGAAAGATTCTTCTGAAAATATATTATTTTATTTCACTAGTTATCCAATGATCGTGATTGGTTGATGATTTTATTTATCTTTTAGTTTTCTATTTTGAAACTTTGAAAGTTTTCGTTTGAAAGTTTCCACTAAACTGTGAGCTGGTGTTTGATTACTTTTTGATTTCGAATTTTATTTATATAAGACAGAATTTTGCACAGTTTCGTACTTTTTGAACTGGCATTTGAAATTCATTATTGGTTTTAGCAATCATCTCACTTTCGTATCAATTTAGATTAGAACGTGAAAGGAAAATTTTCGATTACCCAATTCTTTGAATTTTTGGCTTCTTCTCTCTCAAAAACAATTACTTGGGAAATGATTGACAGTAGAAATTCTCATATCGCGAACATTCGAGTGTAATTATTGACGTATAACATCATTTATCATGACACCGATATGTAATCAAAATATTCGTAGAAAATCAACACTTCAAACCTGTGATTTGGTATTGTGCTATTGTGATTGAATAAGCTTAACTAGGTATAAACACCGGTATTCAGTAATTTTATCAGATAAGGCGAGTGATGATTAATTATCCCATTACGTCATGTCACATGAACGTAGGAATTTGACTCGAACGACGTCAAACTCGATGAACGAATTATTACAAAACTGCCCATATATAAATGCTGTTAATCGACAGCAACGGAACCTTATTAGTTGGTCGCGAATAATTTTCATGGAAATGTAGTTTTCCATTCTTTTAAATTGCCCTTCTTGCGGAATACTTATCATCGAAACTCCTTATTAAGCAAATTAACCTGCGTGTGGGTGTTATTAATTTCTTCAATAGAAATTAGAATTAACATCTCCGGTTAATACGACGTAGGTACGTTCTAGTTCGTATGTTTTCTCGTATTTCTACGAATTACCTACTTTACTAATGTAGATATGAATTTGACACTTTTGAATAGCGAAATTCCATCTCACGAGGTTTTCTCGTTCACACCTTTTATTTTATCTTAATGGGATTGTTGAGTAAAGTAGATATTTTCGGTGATTTTATTTTTTTATACATCGAACCCATACACTCGAAGACCAATTAAATAAGATTTGCGTTCTAATGGATTACACACGTCCTCCTACTCAACTGGTATTTGGAAAATTTACATCGAGATGAGGTGTACGACAAAGCAAATGCAATTCAGTATCGACTACCAAGTTGCATTAACATTAGAGAATTTTACATGTTCATGTTAACCGATAATGTAACTATCATTTGCCATTACCAGGTGTGTAGGGGGTTCGTGTGTGTTATGGTGAATCGTGGCGTAACGCCAATCCATACTCACACGTGCCTAACGGTTTTTCTTCTTCCATAAGGGACTTTATTAATCGTGTTCGAGCCATTCATTAAATTAAAAACATTGCTAATGCATGAGGCAGATGGCCGATAAATCAATGCGGTTCTCGTTTAGGATAACTGAGAAAAACACGACGAAAATAATGTTTGCTTTTCTGTAAATGTAAAAATTGTGTTACTTTTTTAGGCCATGTTAATAGATTCGCATTTCGCACGTATTGAAAATTAACCGGCCAATTCCCAGCTTCTCCGAGATACTTACTCACTGATGATTCATCCCGGTTGAATTGAAAATTGACTATAAATAGCTACATCGAAACTACCTAGCGAAATTTTTCACCCATTATGATGTCATCTAATTTGTCGAAAATTCTAGTTTACCAATTTAGTCCAAATACTACTTAGGTATGGTATTTCACGGTTGGCGAATTCCGGGCGCGTGCTGTTCACGTTCGTACGCCATTCAAACAAGTAATGAGTTCGGCTACCTATACTTTGTACTTTCATGGTCTCTTGCATCCGATAAAATGCCAGATGCGGCGTATACCGTATGAAGGGGTGGTTTAGCTCGAGAGATGCGCTCGGTTACTTATTATTTTTGCCAAGCTGAGATGAAACAGTGTAATTTTTACCTTTAACGTCTTCGAATGATTGAAAGTCTGGGGTGTGTTTCTTTTTCTTCACATATGTCTTTCGAGTTTCGACATTCTTCCCCTCCACACCCCTTATCTGAATGTACTCGTGGCTCGAGTGGAGGTGAAACGTGAAGTTTGGTCGTGCGTTAATTTTTTCTAAACGTTTTGTTTCGAATGTACCTACGGATGAAAAAAGCTACCGATTGTTGGGGTTTATTTGTTGGCTAAAAATTGTGAATTTAGCCAATTTCCTCGGTTGTAATTTTTTTTCGTTGGAAAAATTATGTTTTCTATTGATGAAATTGTCGATTCGGCAGTATCAAAAATGGCTGGTAGCTAACTGAACGTTATTTTCTTTGATGAAAATATACCCAGTGGAGGAGGTAAGGTTACAAATATTAACCAACCGTCAAAAGTCACCTCTGCAATCCTTTTTTAATTTTACTCTTCACAATTTCAGGATTCTCAGATCATTGAGTGGTGGGGGGAATAAGTTGACCATAAAAAATGAAAAGTTTCATGTCCTCAAATTTAGTGAAAGGGATGAAAGAAAATTCCAAGGGAAGGAAGTGGGTTCAAAAATTCCAACAATTCTTCAAAACTGTCTTTGTGATATTGTTTCAATTTTCGTCTTCACTATCTTAGGGGTTTCAAGTCAAAGGGAAGAATTTGATGATAGAAATTGAACGGTTTCACATGTTGAAAGAGAAGGGGGAGGGGGCTCGAAAATACCAATGTCTCTAAAAATCCATTTGCGAAATTTTCTATAATTTTAATTTTTACAATTTTAGGATCTTTAAATTAGTAGGAAGTGAGGAACCGTTTTTAGGATTCTAGGATTGGGGGGGGGATCCAAAATTCGCAATTTTTCAATGCTAGTATTAAGTGTGTTATCAAAATTTGTGTTTTTTGACCTATAGAGTCCGTTTCCGACGTTATTTTACCAAAAAAAATAAAAGGTACCCCAAAGGTGGGGCTCGACACAAAATTTTGGGAAATTTCAATTTTGGTATCAATGTTTAAGTGAGATTTTTGACCTCTGAAATTCATTTTGATATGAGGAAATATCGCACTAAAACGTTAGAGTATCCCTAGAGGGGGGGGGGGGGAATACAAAAAATCAACATGGATATTTCTAACATATTTTCTGGTTTTAAATAAATTATTTTTAGTTTCCCTTTTAATGATAAGTGATAACTGATAACCGATAAAATTGACGTATCCAGGGTGGGAGGAAAGGGGGGGGGTCGTTCTGAAATACAATTTTCATCTTCAAATAATTGGTGGAAGAAATGTTCATGTTTCAATTTCACAGTTCCTTAGGTTTTAAAAAATGTCAAAATCAAAACATGTTTGAAGAAAACTGTCCAAAACACGTATTCTTAGCGAATTTGACGAAAAATTTCATATTTTTTCTCAAAAATCAACTTCTAATTCTTGTTTGATATTAAGGGGGGGAATTGATTTCAAATAAGTATATATAATTAAATTACTATACACCCCCTTATTCGAAATTACTGCCCGAATAAAGCGATGAAAAAATTGGGGGTAACGGCCCAGTTATTTTACCCCTTAAGCTGACTTTTCAATATTTTTCGACAAAACTCCAAACCTAATGAAGCTAGGAAAAAACGAAATATGTAGCTCGTTGGAATCAGCGTAACTTTCTCCACCATTTCCCATAGAAATTAATTGTTCAGCATTATTAGGTTGCCCAAAAAAAATTTATTTGCGAAAAATCACGAGTTCGCAGTTTTTTACCCCCCCCCCCCCCCC
>FIZU01035581.1:0-18398 GCA_900064475.1 Pseudococcus longispinus
TCCACATTTAACCCCCCAGAAGGGGTTAGGTTTGAGATATCGAGCTAAAAATTTTGTCACGGGGATTTTAGACCATAAGGACCAACTTCCACTAGATAATTCAAAATTCGGTGCTCAAGGCCAAATCACCCCTATAAACCCAGCTACGCTCTTTTCGCTTCCTGAATTTCATTCAACTCGAGGAGTTTCCTTGCCCGCTTTAAATCGTCACGATTCAATAAAATACTTGAATTTTCAACTCCGTAGCGCCACGAAGCTCTAAATCGTTCGTAAACTTTGACATATCCGACAATTAAATACTCACAGCTAGGGCTTGTATCAACTGAGGAATTCCAACGAGTTTATTATCCGATAGAATCAGCTGCGTTAAACGTTCTCCTACTTCTTCGGCAATATACAACAGTGAACTTATAGCCACTCCGGATTTATTATTGCTGCTTTGGTTCGACTGTGAAATAAATAAAATATTAGAACATTCCGGTCGCGTCGCTTCAAAACTATCTAAATTCGACGAGATACGTACGCTAACGCCAGATAAATTAATTCTCTGAAGATTGGGGCATTTTGAAACCAGGTATTTGACATGATCGGCGGTTAAACTTTCCCAGCCGGCAAGACCAATTCCACTTAGTTCTGTACAACATTTGGCTATTTTTTCTAATACTGCAGGAACATTAAGGAACGTCCAACCTCCTATAAAAGTAGCGTACAAATTAACAAATGAAATCGACTTGTCAACCAAACAAAGGCTAGGTTGAAAACGAAAACGTACCTAGATTCAAATCCTGAACCTTGGATAATCGATGTTCGCAAAGCCACGAGAAGTTATAATCATTAATGAGCGGATTCTTGGAAACCCATCTATTAGCGAGATCAATATTATACCAAAGATCGGGTGTCAACGCCACCTCTTTCCATAATCGGCATACTTGCGATACTCTGTGAAATATACGAATAAAAAATACGAGTAGTGAAAAATTTCTCAGACTCGAGGATGAAATTTGCGAGATCAATTTACCTGACAAGAAATGGCAAACAGCCTTCACTTTCGGTGACCATGTGAAATATATCTCTTAACAAATGTTGCGGTATTTTGGCACCCCAGTCACTTTGCTCTTGTGGTTCTGGTTCAGAGACGACTTGTTTCTTATTTTTTCTACGTTTTTTCGTAACCGGTATAGGCCCCGGCGTGGTCAAAGATATTTTCAATTTGATGCCGTTCTGGCCGGGCGAAATTTGACTTTGGTATGTCGGTACGATAACAGGGTGTTTCTTAGGTTTAGCTGGTTTTTCTTTTTTCGCCTCGTTTTTTCGTTTCCTGCCTTTGTGACTTTTCTCTTTTTCCTTCAGTTTGACGTTATTCTTGGCGTTCAATTCGAGCGATAACATTTCGAAGTCGACTCTAGGCGAGCAGATCTCACTACCGACGCTCTCACTACCCGGCGTAGTTTCGACAGATCTTTCGCTACCGGTACCTTGGGTCAGAGGGCTAATTAGACTATCGTTTATACTCGAACATTCTCCGTTACGGTTCGAATCAGTGGTGCTGAAAGGAGACGAGCTGGATCCGTTGACGACGACGCCGCTGTCCACGCTACCGGGTACGTACGACGACTTATCCGGCATCTCGACCGAAGGTATTGACGAAACGCTGGACGAAATGCTCGGCGAAAATGGATCCGAGTCTTTAGACGGTAATGCCGATTCGGCGCTGCTGAATAATGGCGATGCCAAAAAATTCGAGTTGCTGTTGGCTATCATCTCGTAAGCAGCTTCTGACTGAGTGAGTATACCGTCCGGTATGTTTTTGTTTACAAACGAGGTAGCGTTAGGAGTCATCAACAGGCTATCCGCACTCGGTAGTGTCCTATTCACCAGGGTGCTGGTTTCGTGCATGATTGGCTGCTGAATCAAGGTTTTACCTTCGGCCAATGTGCTAGGAAGGTTGAGAGTAGTATTGGGAGCGTGGCTATACACCGACGTCGTCAAATTGGCGTCCAGCATCGGGTAGTCTCCGCAAGGTGGATGGTTGTTGTTGTTGTAATGGCCCATTGCACCGTGATTTGGCATAGGTAAAGGGCAGCTGGTCGGTACGTTGTTGTAATTAGGTAAAAATGTATTCATCGTGTTGTGCACGTCGATATAGCTTGTCGGGTGCATGTTGTTGCGGACGGGTAAATTGATCATATTACCATTATTGCACGCGGCGTACGATTCTAAAGTAGAAGCGAATGATGTTTTCGTAGTCGGGTAACAAATCCCATCACAACCTATTTTATCATGGGCGCTAGGTTCTAATAAGTAGTCTTTTAGACAAGCGTGATCAATGTTGGACTCTGCGGGCATATGCCCGAACAGAGTATCATGGTCGAAACAATCGCCATTTCTACTATCCATAGTAAAGCATTAAAAATATCCGAAGTATCTTTTCGAAAGATACAATCATTAGGTCATTTTGTTGGCTTAATATTAAAACCTAACGTCGCATATCTGTATGTACACTTTCGAAATTAACCGTTCATTTAGTACAAATGAAGATGCTTAACTTCGTGTCACGTTGTTCTGAAACATACGAGAGTAAGGGTAAAATTTTAGAAAAAAAGTTGAAATCTCACGTATACACCGTTAACGTAGTATAATACACCCTGAGCTGATATTCACATATCACAGCATAGCAACAGGCTTATCAACTGCGCTTCGGGATACAATTAAACGATAAATGCACTAAAATTTACTTTACTTTAAATGATACTTTGATTATTTTAACGAGATTCGAATATTAAATTGTCAATCTTCGATACGTAAGTGTATTATCAGTAAATACGAATCACTAAAGAATTACTCTAAGAAAACTGGGTCATCAATAGAATATTGTCATCAGATATAAAAATATCAATTAATCACTTGGTAAGACCCAGTTGAATGAACAAATTAAAAGATAATTCTAATGATTTCAAAGTAATCGTTATTATTTAGTGTTACTCACAGTAAAATAACAAAAAAGTGTTTCAGCTTCATTTTACATGAAAACAACTTGCATTATAAAAACAGAGTAACTTGGAGATGCAAATTTCAAAAACACTCGCGCAAATTGAAATACTTTTAAACACTATCGTTTAGGTAACAGTTTAGTAAAAATTTTCACTACCTATTTATCCAATTTAACGCCATTAACACTTTTGTCATTTCTCTCTAATATTTACGAGTATATCAGTGACCTTCGGCCTACAACAGTAGGAAACAAACTAAAAGCTTTTGTCAATACTGTACAATTGTGATTGGCTGTATAGAAAACTTTCTTTTCAAAGATGTCTTCTCTCGGCATTGTTGCCACGTAATGTAACTCAAAAAGTGTTTATTTAAATTCGAGAATTTCCATCAATTTTCAACTTTTAAATCAGTTTGATGATATTTTTCGAATGATTTATTTTTTTGCATCGTATATTAAACGTGTCGTAAACTATTTCAAAAATTATTTTCAATAATGAAAAATTATATATTCCAATTTTTCGATACTTTGATGGTTCGTATAAAACTTTCTTCTTTCGGGAACATGGTAACCCTTTTTTATGAACACGCAATCAGTTACGGTTTTGGTTACTACGCGTAATCAAAAAATTACAAAAAATGCAAAAAACAATTTTAAAAGAAATTGGAACTGATAAAAAATTGCCCTCCCTTCTTTTTTTCTAAAAAAAATTTGCTACTGTTAAAAGTTGCCACACCAATACGTACATATCATTCAAATTAAAAAATGTTACCACCCGTCCAAAGTATCAATTATTACGGTGGAGATCTACAAATTTCATGAAATCAATACTCAGCGTGTTACAAAAAATTGACAAAATTGACGATTGACTAAGGCTTTCCCAAATTTACCTTCGTGATGAAGATAGGCAGCTGGGGAAAACGGTTTAATACCTTTATGTATAATATACTCAAACAAAAATAAGTAATTCATTTTCATTTCTCCTTCTGTAGGCCTAACCTTAAAATGAAATGACGTATTCATCTAAGACCGAGAACAATCTACAAACTTTTCCCGGAATGAATAATCTTCACTTCAGTTTAATTTCAACTTTTTAATACTTCATTGTACGAGTAGGTGATAGAAATTCAAAATCTGTCCCTATAAATAGTTAGGTACCATATGATGGGGTCTTTATATGCGCCTATTTATATCAAACTCAATTTCGAATAATACGAATACGACGACTAATCATAATTCATAATGCAATAGAAAATGAAAAACTGTAAAGTTGGTCATCTGAATACATATTTGAAATGAAAATGAAAAATGCATACAAATAAAAAATATTTATATTGCACAAGTACGAAAATAATTTACATTCTAATTTGAAATTTCCCTGCTTTTGTTATATATTTAACGCCTTTAAACGGTTTGTATTTTTCTCCGTACATATCTAATCTGTTCACTTTCAAGCCTGAAACCGCTAACTGATTTATTGTGAATTTAACCTGAAATGGAAATTAAAAATGTAAAAATAGCGAACAACTGTGAAAAAAATACGAAACAAATTCCAAAAAATATACTCACATTAATTGATGGATTAGATTCGATAGCAGGAGCTGAATTTTGAATATTTATCTAAAAATAAAAAGGGGTAATTTTATGGAAAGAAATCTAAAACTTTAACACGATCGACAAAATGGTGACTTACAGTGCCGCGAATATTTGGAACTTTACTAATGTCAATTCTTCCAACATCCCATAAAAGAACCTTGGTAACTGGATCAAAGGAATATTTTCCTTGGGTTGGCGTCAATATGCAATTCAAAACGGATTTCGGCATAGGAATCTCAAGTACAACATTTTCCACCTGAAATGAAGATGAGAATCGTTAAACACAACGAAATGAAATTTATTAGCGCGAGGTATAAATAACGAATACAACTTACAGTTCGTCCAACAGTTTGTCGTGGGCCTACGGTGATATCTAAACGACCACCTCCAACATCCTTAAAGGTAATATTATGTCTAATATATATGGGAATTCCAACAACGCTTTGGGATCCTATATGATATGACATTAACCGAAAGTTACCATCTGGTGGAATGAAAGACAAGATACGTTCTCCCTGAAATTAAATAATAAATTGGAAATTGGTTTGATCGCCGTATAGTTAAAACACTGATTCAAAATTTTTACCTCCCATCTTTTAAATCTGACACATGGATGAAAACTGACGTCATCGAATAGTCGTGGATTCATGAAAGACAGCGATAAATCTGGCATTCCACTCAACTTGATACAACAATCAATCTACATAAAAGTTGAGTTAAATTTAAATGTACAGAAAACTTTTGAATGTGATTGAAATTTGTCTTACATATCCCTGTATTTCAGCAAAAACTGTGGATCCAGCTTTATCAATAATCGCATCGACTTCTTCGACGACGTCGAAATATGCTTCATTATTTGTATACTTGACCCCTGTTCTTCTCCAAGGAACGTTCGAGAGCTGTCCACTAGGCAATATCGCGCTAACACTGCAAAATAATACGATATTTATAATTTCTGATTTGTTTAGCCAAATATGTTTTTTCATACTTTGATTTTCCTGTTACTGTATTTGCTATAGTTCTTAAAATTGTAGGAGGCTTGATTAATTCCTTCAGTACATTAGATTCCGTGGCTAATGGAAATCCATTATCTAACATCTCGTCTAGCAACTATAAGACATCGAATTAATTGAATATTCAATGAAACTATAAGCCATACAGTGCCAAACTGACCTCATAAACTACGACGTAATTTTCCTTGATAATTGATTCTGTGCATTCAGAAAAATAATCGTCGAAAGTTTCAACAACTCTGTGTAAAAATTCAATAACAAACAGTGGCGGAACTGCAACAAAAAATTGTGTCCTTTTTAGTAGAAAACACATACTTACGGCCTTTTTAGTAGTAGTTCTAATGATATTACCTTCGGTCATACAAACGGCGACGAAAAATAGGCCACATCTATATATGCTGATTAAGTAATGATGAGGAGTAGCTATAACAGGCGGAATATCTTCAGGATTTGTTATTTTACGTTGCTGCTCAAAAAAGTAATCACACACCGATCGTGAAATAACGCTTTTCCAATGTTTTTCCATGAAAACATCCCTGTGAAAATATTTTGAAATATTAAGTGGATTTTTTAATTAGGTAAAATATTTAATAAAATTGAATCAACGCAAACTCACCCAGATGAATTGATGATAAAAAGGCTGTGTATCATTTTTGTTTATCTTCGAAAATAAGAGTTTGTTAAAATATTAACTAATAACAAACAATCCTTCACACAATATGTACTTTGAATTTAAATTATTTCGATAAGTATAATACAATATCTTTAATTACATATTAATAATTACTGTATTCGTCATCTGTATTATATTTTGCACCTCAATCCTCAAAATCTTATCATTATTATGTTTATTTACCATAGTGAACGACATGATTCATTTTCGACATTGAAGACTCTATTTTCTCTTTCGTTTAGCAATTTGCCCTCTTCTCAAATCTCAATTTCAACTTTCAAGTTTACTAAAATGAAATATAGAAAAAAAATTACACAATTCGATACCTAAAAGCAGACTGCTGAAATACGGTATGTCACAATTTTTACAAGCTTCGTAATTTTCAAGTTAGAGTCAAAACTTGAAAGCATAAGTGCAAAAGGTACACAAAAAACACCCCAAAAAATTTGAACATACCGCATTTCAGCTTTCAGGTATCGAATTCAACAAACTGATTGAAATACAAAAATATCACTTTATTTTTTAAATGTGATTCATTACAAGTATAAACTAAAAAAGTCTATTAGTAAGTAAATAGAAACAGAAAAGAAAAATAACAAGCAAAATTGATATTCACACAAAAATGAAAAGTAAACAAATATCTTGCTTTATATTATTACAGGTACTCAAAAATCGAAATTCTTAAATTAAACAATTGGTCAGTAATAATTAACCAACTATGTACAAAAAAAGCCAAACCAGAATTATAAATTTCAAACATTTATACCTAATGGGTAACGCTTATTTTTAAAGCATACTTTTTAAAATCACACATGTGCACTCAAAATAAATCAACATGCTGAGAATGAGATCAAATTCACTTTGCATTTCCAATATCTTCCCATGAAGGATGATTTCTGGATAGTAGTAACTTTTCCATGTTCACAGAATACATTAAGTAGCGAGGAATAACGTTTGGATGGACCTAAATGAAAAAAAATAAGTCATATAATAATAAAAAATGTTTAGACTTTTATAATAACGTTTTGCAAGGAAATATTTGAACGTTCAAATGAAAAGTACCTTTAATGCATTGATAACATCATCAATGTTCACTGGAGATCTTCTGATGGCTTGAGTATTTTCTGAGGATAGAGATAATTCAAACGCGATATTTTCCTCCATTTCTGAAAGCATCGGTTTAATTTTTGGTACATGTACGCATTCATCGTGGTTGACTATCTCCGTAGCTTCACTATAAAATAAATTCAGTCATGTGAAACCTCTGGAATATTTTGTACTTATTTCATAAAAAACATTTCATTAATACCATCTATCGCTGGAATCATATTTCATGGTATTTCTCAACCAAGGATTCGCTATGGGTGATCCATGGCCATAAAGGAATTGACGATCTTTAGTTTTAAATCCACTTCTTCGACTCAAAATTGCGGTGAGTATATTACGTGCAAAAGTCTGGAAAAAACAATTCATTCAGTCAACTAGGAATACTAAATGAGCGAGAAAATTCACGAAATTGATTTGTTTCAACATACATAAGTAGCTTCAATAATAAGTCTGCAAGCACTTTCTTCAACATCATTGAGATCATGTTCCCAAGCATGTAACATCATCCGTGCATGAATAGTGTCATAATCTGGTAAAAAATTCAAAAATCCCTTCGAAACTAATTCTTCATGCAGTGTCTTTGGCTTAACTTCTTTCACATGATCGTGGTAATCAACCTTCTGAGAAAATGAGTTAACGTGTAAATGGATAATGTTTTATTAAATAAAAGAAGTTTACCCTTACCATTAAATTGTTAAAAATCGACTCAACATCTTCCAGTTTGATTTTCTTGAAATCCGGCTCCACGTCTGAATCAGTAAATAAAAATGGGGAAGTAGAGGAAGCAGTGCTGGAGCATTTCGACAGCATAGAAAGAATGAACTTATTGTGAAATCGAATCTGTACAGGTGTAAGAAATGTACGTAATTCTTCATCATATTCTTCTTTTGTAATCTTGAAAAGAAAAAAGGTTATGAAAAATAAAGTTTGATTGTATAAGAACTGAAAAGCTAACTAGAAAATTTACCTCCTTTGTGAACCATTTTTTCATCAAAGAGACATACCTAGAAAATGAAATGAGAATGAATTATTATATGGAAAATCTTCAAATTAAGTCAAGAAATACAAAGAGATTAAATAACAAATGAAATCTACCGGTCATAATTAGGACCTAACGATTTGGCTAGTTTTCCTCGTGTAATGAATATGTTGGATTCGGAATCCATTTGTGCGAATAAATCTGAATGAACTGAAATAATTTCAGATGAAACCACACACAGTAATGAATACTGATTATTCTTTTTTACAATTAAAAATCATTTCTAACTAACAACAGAAGGTAAAAGACGAAAACGAAATTTTGAGTTCTTCGTATTTTTTGATAAGAAATTAAAATCAACGATAGTGACAATTTGACAAACTCGCTAAACGAAAAAAAAACAAAAATTTGAAAAATATGGTAAAATTAATTGGTAATTATTGTAAATTACCGAAAAATTTGTAAAAATATGGTAAAAATAAAACTATTCAGAAAATGCTATTTTGAACATTTCAAACCAGCACCACACCATGAATTTTCAAAATTCAAAAAATTCTTGTTATCAATCAACACAACTGAATAAAATTTTTCAAAAGCGTTCACTTTTTATACGTTTTTTCCTAAAAATGTGAAGTTATATTATGTTTTTAAATAATGTGTACTTCAATCTTTACCAGTCAAAAACTCTAAAGACGTAATTTCGATCTTTTTTGCTCAATTTGCGAGTTGGAATCCTCTAGTAAGTAACTAAATTTCGAACAGCAATCATAACAAATTGTTTTCAACTGAACTTCCCTTTTCATTTTGTACCGTATGTAGCCTTACAAGCACTTTCGTTACATCGTCTTTTTATATTTTTTTCAGTTTTTTCTGCTAGAAATTGATTAATGCTGCACAAGTATCGTTATCACTAAAAATTTCAATTTTAATTCAAGTATTATGATCGGCGATTTCCAATACGTTTCTTCATCATCTGAAGCCGATTCAAATTCTGATTGTGAAAGCGATTATGGTGAATCAGATGGTGGGATGAGCAAACTCTACGACGAAAGAACTGAATTGGATAAAAAGATAAAGGCATACGAAGAAAAATTAGGAACAATTCAGAAAATTTTGAAAAAACTCAACAGCGAAAGGAAAACTTTACTTGAAAAAAGAAATCAGTTGATTGCTTCGGTTAGTGGTGAAGAAGAGGTAGGATCTGGCGAACCATTTGAGACTTCTGCAACAGGCGAAATCGGTGAAAGTGGTTCTTCCGCCATAAATCAAAATCCTTTCGGTATCAATACTAATTCAGAACCTTTGAATTTGAATGTTCCACAAACGATGAACTGCGAAGATGATGAAGAATTTGATTCGGACGAAGATTTATGGTATGGAGTTGTTTAAGTATAAAAATATCTATCAATTCATCATTTATGGAAATATGCAATTAAGATATCCTTATTCTGTTTCAGATCATAAAATACAAGTATTTCGGTTTGATAATTCTATTCTCAGATGTTAGCAGAATGAATAATATCTTCATCAATTATTATTTTCGATTGAAGAAAGTTCTACGAGGATTGCCATGACGATTGCTATCATAACCATCTTTGAGCACGAATTCCTATTCGATTTTAGAACTGAAAAACAACTCGAATATTATAATTTACTTGCTTATTTTAAATGAAGTATTGTGTTTCAAACTAGCCTGTGAAATTAATATTCATCGCAGAAATTTTGTCACCAAGGTATAAAATAATTCAAGCTGCGTGTTGATATATAATCGCATGACCAAAAAAGTTCAAGGAACACATTCATGTTCGTATTTCCATGGAGTTGCGTTTTGTAAGTAGGTAATACATATTATTGATTTGAACTTTGATGGCTATTTTCCTACGGGAAAAACTACGTATATTCGATTTAGTCTTCTTTTCTATTAGTATGCATCTTTGCATTAATTTTGTAAATTTGAACTGTTTAATTTTTGGTTGTTTTTTTGCATTCGATTACGTAATATTATTTCAAGAAGATGAACATTTTCATATGTGAGTTATTTTTGCTTATTGTGTTTTTACTATCATAATACATGCATTATTTTTAATGAACTTGTTTATATTTCATTAATTTTAAACCTTTTGTTTTGAATGTCGGATTCGCGTTATGAATTTTACAAAATGAACGACTTTTTTTCTGAACGTTTGCCATTTCGCTATCGCTGTAACACCACTCATTAATTTTTAATTGATTACTGATTAGTAATTGTCGGTGTATCTATTTGAATTTTTTAAACACAAATCGACTAAAATTTACCTGCACCTTGCACAAACCGGACTTAAAACTTTATCAAAAACAGACTTATCAAAATAATCAAAATAATTTAAGTAGGTACCTAATTTATTCATCACTAAATTACATGTAAATTGATATCATTTGGCGGTGCTTTGAAATGCATGAGATGTCAAATGTACGAGAAAATTTCACCTCGAAAACTTTATTGCTAGGAAATATCGCGATTATTTTTAATTATTGGAAAATGTATGCGACATTGGATTATCGTTGGTTCAAATCGAATAGGTACTAGTAACAGAAGAATACAAAGGGAATTTGTTACATGCAAATCTGACGCAAAGGATGAAATAATACAGATAAGATAATAATTTGGCATCGAGTTCCACGAAGATGTTCCATTAGTAGATTTTGATAAAAGTCGAGTAATAATAAGGTAATTAGATAAATTTTTTAATGATTTTAAATGAGCCATATTTTTATGGTATATAATTTCATTCACATCAGACGCGCAATTGCATATGTAATCCTGATCCTAATACCTCAGCAAAGTTTTATGAAAATGAAAAAGTAACACAGAATGTGAATCAAATGGGCTGCTAAATATCGATAAAATGGTCACACTGTTGCGTAGCTGTACAAAAATTTCGAATTTCCAATCTTTCGAGGATTGAAAAAAAAACTGGTTTTAAAATTCAAATCCTTTTAGAAAAAAAAACTGAAAAAAAGGAATGTATGTACCTGCGTAACTGTGGGTAGGTATATTATCTACAAAAAACAAAGAAGTCTAAACCTTTTCCTCTATCCTTACATTGACTGAATTCTGCCCTGCCTAAAATTTACGTAATTTTGCATCATATGATGAAGTATCTACTACCTATTCCTAAATATTTTATATTCTCAAGTCAAATATTATTGATAAATGATGTGTAACCAGTTCGATAAAAATGAATACAAGTATAGATAATCCTTTAAACTTTTCCACGCGAGCTAATTCCAAGAAAATGAAATTAGAAAAGTTGCCAAAAAAAATAACTTCGATACTTGTATTTTCTATACAAACTGGATTAGTAGTGATTTTTCGTTTTAGAGAAAATCATACTTCATACACGGTGTTATTAACAGCATCCTACACACCTGTTGTGATCCGGTGGCCTTCATTCTGGCGCATAGAGTATACTCTATGTTCTGTCCCGTGGGCGAACTGGCCACATTTTATAATTGTTCCGGTTTTTCTGAATCAAGTGTGGGGAACACAGATTCGTTCCTACGCCTAATATCATTCAATATCTGATTTGCTTCGGGCTATTCTTTTTTTTTTCTTTTTCGTTTCAACATCATTCTACTCATTTCAGGTTTTTATCTATTGATATGCCTGCGTATAGGTACGTATACCTAACCAAGTAGCCAAGTAGCCATTTTTCTTCTCTCCCGAAAAAATTGCTCAAACAGGTGAAATTGCAACTTTTCTCGCATCTTCCTTCTCTCAGGACAACTTTCGTTACGCGGAATATAATACCGATGCCAAAAGTATCAATTTTTAATTCTATTCAAAATTTCAAAGCCCAATAATTTTCGTCGGTTTAATATTCTGCGTTCTTGGAATTTTGAATTATAATTTTTCGCTTATCTTATCACTACAAAATATATGCAAGTTTCGCGTTCGCATATCAATACATACAATAAACATCAAAAAGTAGCCGACATTATAAAAAAAATAAATAAAAAGAAATGAAAATTGCGCTTTATATCGAATGAGATTTGAAGTGTATATCGGCGCAGGAAAACAGGTTGTTATCAGATTGAAATACTTAATAAGTACCAAATTTTGTGAAAACAAAGGATACGAGGGCAAATTCAACGTTGTTATATCAAGTGTATTAAAAACTCTATAACCTTCGTTGATGGATTAACTCCTATTTGTAACTCTAAACCATAAAACCAATTTAAGAAATCGAAACGTCGTAGTACAAAAATGTACCTACCCACGCGTTCCATGAGAAGTCGCTAGGTAGTTGGTTCTAGCTAGGTACAATGAATATCTGGGTTTCACCTAAATACCCATATTCATTGTACCTATATGGTATAAGTAAATACACAAATACTTGGATAGTTTACCTAACTACCTATACTATGATGCCTTCAACACATTTATTTAGCTTGGTTTAGTTCAAGACTTTCGTAATTCTGAATTCATAAAGCTTCAGTGCCCAAGTATTAAGAAAACATAGGATAAAAAACAAATCTATTTAACAAGTCATTAACCATTTAGATGTAAATAAAACAATTTTTAAAAATACATATAAAATGATTAAAATACGTCTGTATCCTATATCAGATTCATCGACGTCAACTCGTGCTCGTAAGCATGGAAAAAATCTACCAACTTCATACAATTTAAACGGAGAAGTTGCTTCACCTATACGTACTGTGAAATAGTTTCTCATTACTAGAGTAGATTAGATACCTATTACCTACATTTTGTAAAAAGAAACTGAAAACTATAATACCTACTTACTCATTTTATGGTACCTACTCAAATTTTTCCATCAAACATTTCTAAAAAAAATCGTAGCGAGTGACTTCTTGATAGTTAACTGATAAGTATGGATAAAATCAAATTTCTTTGGATTTTTCCGATTTAAAAGTAGTTAAAGATCTGCTTTTGTAAAAGTATCGTGAATACAAGACGTATGTTCTGGTACTTGGTGTAGCTACTTACATAGTAACAGAATCGTACTTGAAAGAGTCTAATTAGATGAGTAAATGCTTACCTATTTCACAAAGGTACGCAGAAATATTTAAAAATATTTGTAGTACTTTGACCGCAAACTTTTCCCTAATGATATAATTTATCCACACGTACCTATATAGTGTAGTAGATAGGTACTTGACGAATACGAAAATTTTCGCATGCCAAAATTTTAGTTTCGCAACAACAATTTGCAAGCTACAAGAACGCTTTATTTCTTCATCTAGTTGGATTCATTCGTAAGATGTTTGAAATTATTTCTTCAATAGACATGTAGAATTGTAGATCATATATGGGCGATATCATAACCCATTTTTACAATATCTACTACGAATCACCGACGCTCATGTTTCTCTAATTAACAATTGCAACCTGTCAACTTGTGGCGAAAACCCTTATAGGTACCGATACCGACACCGAGAACATTACTGGAATTTGACACCTACTCGCGTATACGTTACCGCCATCCTTTCATGATTCGAAGGAGGGAATTTTCGAAACGTAGCATTTTCAAAGCGTTGTGTTCAAAAGAAATACACTATTCTTAAATTATAATTTAATTCATTGTAAAAAGGTTCGGTACAAAGGAAAATGGTAAAGAAATGCGATATTTCAATGAAATACCTGCAGGCCATTCCCCTGCAAGATATAGTTCTTGGTATGCCACGTCCGGCGCTGTATGGTGGCTCCTTCTTCTTTTATCGTGTTCTGTCGGTCATTAAATATTTTTCTCGTTTTATTTAAAAGCGCCGTTATGGCTGCGGATACATAGTTGGAGCAATAGCGTAGGACAAAAGAAAGTCAAACGGCAACGCTCGCCTTGGAGGGGATAATAGTTTGGCTGACAATAGTACCCGTTGCAAGGCAGAAGGAGACGGGCTAGGTAAGGCTTGGCGTCACCCTGTCTGCGATTACTAATATCTAGTTGGCACATGTTAGAAAGCATAGTTGCCAATATGCACGCTGCTCTTTACCGAATGAATTCCTTTATCTATAATGTACTCGATGATTCCGAATAAACCATTTTCGTAGTAATAAATTTAAATACGATAAAATTCGGTACTCGTAACATTCGCAACATGAGAAAAAATACGCGAAATGGTATTTTTCCAGCTTGTTTCGATACACCGATAAATATGGCATCATCGCTTACATTAAAATGCTTCCACGAATGATGTGTCTTCCTACGCACATACTTTAGTATGATAAACTCAGCTACAGGGGTTTTCGTAAAACGTGTCTGTAAACGCGGATTCGGTTTCGAAAAAGTATACAATTGCATTTCGACTATTTTGTTCATTGCGAGAGTATTTCTACGATGAAATAATATTGTAAAAATATCCTCTGGAAAAAATATTAAGTAAACGACGTAATCTGTAAAATTCAGTTGCCAAGTTTTCCATCACTTGACGCCGTATCGGCTAGCATGATTCTGTGACTTCGCGCCTCGTACACGAGTGGGGAGAGTTAAGAATGAGATACGACAGATAGTGGGGACCAATGACGAGGATAACCCTAGTTCAAAGTCTTAAAAACAGTTCCCAGTAAAATGGTGTTGTAGATTTTTATAAAAACGCGTTAAAATTGTGAATTTTTTGTGCGAATTTGGAGTGTCGAAGTTACTATTAATCGAGTTAATTATGGTGCACGGTACAGACGAGTCTTGGTCGGATATGCCATCTACGGTTAATAAAACGGTAAAAGTTGAAAAGAAGACGATGTCTAAAAATAGCGTACGTGAAAATAAAGGCGCAGGTTCCAGACGTATATTTTCACCTGTATTCAAACTTCAAGTATTGGATTCGTATAGACAAGATGCCGACTGCCAAGGTAATCAAAGGGCTACAGCTAGAAAATACGGTATTCATAGAAGACAAATTCAAAAATGGTTACAAATGGAGACGAATCTACGTTTAAGTGTACAGCAATCTAATGTGACGGCCTTGAACCTTACTTCTGCCAGACAGCCTGACGGCAATAAGGAATGCAACGCAGGTAGCATATCTGTTGCTGAGGTAAAGAAAGATTCTCTGTGTGCTGATTTTAGTAATAATATTACGCTTTCGTCGATTAATAATAAATTAAAAGAAGACATAAAATTACAATATAATAAAGAAATGTGTAATAATTCCGATTCCGAAGAATACGTTAACGTTGACGAAATCACCGATAGCGAAGATGACGATACCAGTAGCTGTTCGTCGTACGAGAAGAACGATAAAGCTTTAGATTTCACATGCGCTACATTAAGTAAACGACGCTTTTATACGACCGATTTTAAATTACATGTTTTGTACGCTTTTAAAAATGACAAATCATGCCAAGGTAACCAAAGAGCAACAGCTAGAAAATTTGGCATACATAGACGTCAAGTGCAAAAGTGGTTGAACCAAGAAAATTTCATCAAATCCGAACAAGCGTTGAATAACACGTGTTTAGATTTATCGCAACATAAGAGAAAAATCGACGATTTACCCAACGATCAATATGAACCGAAACGTAAGACTATTTCACGTACCGATGTTCAAGAATCCGCCCTTTGTCTGGTCAAAAACAAAAATCACGATGGAGAGCCCAATAATGTTTACCATCACGTACAAGTTCACCCTTCGATCGAACATTCCTTCAGCAATTCGTCATTAAATTATGTCCCACCGGAGTACCCTCTTTGTTTATATCAACCGTGGAATTGCTGTTATCAACAAATATCTTCTGCCGGATTCGTTCCACCTTCCAAGTATTCTTATTCGTATACTTTCGACTTTAAAGTATCCAACTATGAAACCTCGTACGTCGATATTCCTGTGCAATACGGATTCGGCGACAGTGTACCATCAAAATGGTTAAAAGAGAATCCATTGTATGTGCACGAACCTCCCAGTATTCAAGTATTGAGCTCATCGTACAGATGAAGTTACTTTTCGAGAGTATTTCTACCAATATCGAATAATCTTAAGATAACTTTATACGTTTAATTTACCCTTTGCCATATTGATGTAATTTTATCGGGGCTTCCATGTTTTTTAGTCATATTCTTACTTACTTTTTTTTATCTTCAACGTTACTCCTCTCGTTGAAAAGCTTATAAATTATTTCGATGTTAATGTTTATCCTATTAAGACTTGATTGTGAAGACTGGCTATAATTTTTTTTTAAAACAACTCTTTATAACGCCATCTTAAAAAATGTACATTATTAAGGAAATTACTACAGGGTATATTTTGTTTCTCTTTTCTAGATTTGTTAATAAACAGGGTAAATAATGTTGTATATTATTCTGTATAAGTAGGTATACTTTTTTTTTTTAAAATTGAAAATTGACATTTTTAAGAATAGCCTATTTATATACCATGCTTATAGATTTCAAGTGCCTTTTATGTGCCTTATTAGGCTAACGCCTTTCTATTGTTATTCGACGTTCTTGTATAACCTACTGTCATTTTTTTCTATAATGTGTATATTTTCGAAATGTATTCATTTTAATATACGTTGTTACCTTTTATGGAGAAAAAATTCGACTTTTTCGGGATGTCTGTGATGTTTTATGTATTGAAACAAAAAAAAACGAAGCAATTTTTTTATTGGAAAAAACAAAAAACTTTCGCAATTTTATAATGATATTTTTTTTCTTTATAATATCGAATTATTTTACCAATATTTATTGGAGTTCAGTACTGTATTTCGTATTGCTCAAATATTTTATTATACTTTATAAGGCTTTTTATATTCAAAGACTCATATTGTGTAAAGAAAAAAAATACAAATTCGTTAGTCATGTTTAAATGTAAATATAGTTGTAAAGAAACATATTATTTTTTATTATACTACATTAAAGAAGTGTCTTAATTAAATTTAGAATTTGATGTATATTTTTTCATTTGTTAAACGTTGTTATACTATATTTTCAATTGCTCATTAAATCTATTCAATACCTATATGTGGTAGATTTCATTTCAGTGTACTGTGTATAGACGATACGTCGGCAGTTTAACATGACTGCACGCATTTCCGATCATATTACGTTGACTCTTTTCCCACAATTTTACAAATAAATCGTTATACGATGCGGATTTAAACACGTATACACTCTTCATACTAATGTAAGCTGTGCCTCAGATGGGGCATTTGGAGGGGAATAGATTTACGTGAAATGGCTGGTAATATTCTTCATAGGGCAATGGAAGTCTTCTATAAACAGGTAAAAAGTGTAGGTATAGTAATGGATAAGATGAATGCATCAAAGAAGAGGAAGAGGATTGCCGGATGGTGTGCCCAAATTTATCAGATGATGGATATGTGCTGAATCTTTATTAAGTTCTGTTCGAAAATTTGACTTTGGTGAGTATGTTTATGGCAGAGGAAATTTTTCACGGGAAAATGGTCGTATCTCTTTCAACAATGTCAAAGACTATAACCACGTAGGACGCTAAAGTAGGAAATTCTTTGATGTAAAATTTATATCTTCGAGTTTTTTTTTATTACGAACCGCAGAAAATCCTATTTCGATACAGGTCATATCATTAAATTGATAAGATGACGGTGTACATTGAGTGAATAAGTACTTGCTTTATGGATAAAATTCGCCGAAGCTTAGAAAATAATTACGGTTGAATTGATTTCATTCTAATCAAATTAATATTACAGTTTACGAATGTAATTTCTAATAACTCGATGAAGTTTTCTACAAAATTGGTAAATGGAGTATTTGCAAAATCGCGGCCTTCTGGCCGTTAGGTTCAATTTTGGACACCAACACCTAAAGGGGGTTATAAATACTAGTGTCTAGCAGAACATGACGCAATGAACGGATCCGGGCTACCTTCCGTGTGAACGTTGTAACATCAAAATCTTGTCATACCCATTTTCAAGTTGTCATGTGAAATTCATCACGTATTCAGAAAAAAATTTCTAGTAATTTTTAAAATTTTGAGAAAATTGAGTGATATGGTTTTTTATAAAGTTTAAAGACTACTCTTTCAGATGAGTGTTTCAATTTTTGTGAAAACCCCATTTTTAAG
>FIZU01035582.1:0-11081 GCA_900064475.1 Pseudococcus longispinus
TTTTAGACATTGTCAGACTTTTTTGGACTTGGAAAAATTATCAGATTTCCATTGACTTTGAGAAATATTTGGACTTTTTTGGGCGGTAAAAAATTTTTAATCTGCAAAAGCATATCCTATGTTTTATAGTTTCGAGGGTAGTATGGAAATGACGGTGACTTTTTTTCGTAACACTTCGATACAATTTTGAACTTATTTTATAAATTTATAGAACGTTCCGAACCATTTTCCAAATTTTTTTGTCATTTTCAATTCCAATTTGAGAATAATTTTTACTGACCCAAAATTGTCACCCATCTGCACTTTTTCAAAAATATTCGAATTTTTGTGTACTAACTATCTTCAAGCCCCACTTCTTATTTCTGTTCGAAGTTCTGTCGAAATTTCAATTATTTTCAAGCACATATCTACATTCGGCATTTTCTACCCACCTAAAGAAAACTCAACTTGGATTTTCTCTCAATATACTAATGGCGCTGGGGGTTGTTGTCCTTCGGGAAATGTAAACCTGTAGCAAAAAAAAAACGAAAGAAAGAATAAAAAATTGGAGGAAAAAATGAACTAATATTTGCAAACTCGTTTGTTTTTATGATAAATAGGTAAATGTCTATTTACCGAAGTCATCGGGTTTCGGTAAACAAACTGTGTTTGTTTACATTGTTGATTATCGCACAGTTGAAGGAGGAGTAGGTAGGTAGGTAATTTTTCACTGAAAAAATATGACATTGAAGACTGCTACAAAAATTCATATGTGCGATTTGCTATCTCAAACATAGGAATTTTCGTGTTCGAGAGGACAGGGGGTATTTTACACGTGATACTTTATTCGAGACACTTTTCATACGAAGGGAAAAAATTCCATACGATGGGTAATTCGTCAAGATTAAAATCAGAATGGAATATTTCTACAATACGTGTGTGTTTTTCTGGCTCAGATTACGTATAAGTTTCTAATTCGTAATAATACGACCGTTGAACATGGGAAGTCGTATGAAATTCGGTACGTGAACGAGACGAGGGGTAAATAGCGAGGATTAATTTCACGAGAAAAAAGACTTAACACCGTTTAGGCATTTTTTTTTTGTTACGTCGAGTCGGTCAACGCGCGGTGCGTAGATTTGTACATATTTCAACTTTTTAAAGCTGTAGTTGGACTTGGTCTTATTTTTTTTCGTTCGAACAAACAATTAGAAAATAACAGTTGTGACGTGGTCGTGGTGTAAAAAAAGACAAAAACAAAAAACGCACCACGTCGAAGTAGCAGCTTTAAAAGCTGCCAACTTCGGTTTTATTTTATAAATTTTTTTTTATTTCAATTACGAAAAAACTGTGGGGATTTTCCTCGTTTTGACAGTTTTTATCACAAGCGTAGTTTTTTTTTCCTTCTCGGCGTATTATTTCGTTGCGAATTGTAATATTTATTTGGGAAGGCGGTTACGTGCAGTTAAATAAGGGTATTATGATAATTTTGATAGAGAAGTAATATTTGCGTTTGGGTAACATTTATATAGAGGAAGCGAGCGATTAGAAATAATCTATACGAGGGAGTTAGCAGCAGATAAAAGGCCCGGCTAAGGAACGAGAAAATTGATTTCAGGTTAAACGATGTCCCCTTTGGTTGGCAGATAATTTAGCCAATAAATTATGGCTTAAAGGATTAACTTTCACTGCGAAAATGAAAGCCGCTGTAAGAAAAGAGTATGAATCAGTTTCCACAAGACAAGTTTCTAATTCCGTGTTGGGGGAATTGGTACGTAGTACGCGACGCTACTCGCACAGGGAGTCGGTGCCGATGTCGATGCCGCTGCCATGCTGGTGGCGTTACATTCAACGTATATACGACCGTACTACGAAAAGGTTGGTCCCAGCGTGCGACCGAATGAAAAATTATAAAATTCCGGCTCCATTTTTCAATATACTGTACGAACGTAGTATAGACTAGCACATATAGCACGCGACGACGACCCGCTTGTATAAACCGAAAACGGCGAATGTACTATTTCAAATATAAAATTTCCTATTTAAAGAAAATTTTTCTTGCACCGTGAGAATTACAAAAGGCGTGTTTGTTTTACGACCCGAATGTTGTACGAATTGGTAGGCTTTTTTCGCCTTTCTACACGAACAACTAGGATGCTGCTTTGGAACGTTTCGAATGGAAATCGAGATAAACTTGGCTGAATTTGAGCTAAGAGATAGTTTTTTGTAGGGTGTGTTTTTTTTACTGCAATTTGAAATTTTTCTAATTTGCATGTTATATAGGTACGTAGGCGTACCTTTCGTTTTTTTTTTCAAAATTCCAATTCCTCGAATTGAAGTTGTATTAATTTTGGAATTTGAGATAATGTTTGAAATGAAATTTTTTATTCTATCGCTTTTGAAAATAGAATTGTACAGAGTGGGAGGGGGAGTCATTTGATGTCGATTCGATGAGGATTTTGATTTTATCTGTTTCAATTTCGCTCAACACTTTTTTTAAAAAAGTACTCTTATACCCCTCCCTCACATTGATTTTGGTGATTTCTGGAAATACATGCAGGGTGTCCAACAGGCCATGGAAATCATGGACTTTTTACTGTTCAAGTTATGGATTTTTACTCTTTATTGGGAAAATTGGGTTGTAATAAATTGGAATTTTTTCATGTTTTTTTATTTTTAAATTTAAAGTTTTTTTTTTCTTATTACTAATTACAGAGTGTTCAACAGGTGCTGAAAGTGCTGAAAAAGTCCTCCATTTTAGAAAGTGGTACTGAAAGTTGGAAAAGTACTGAAAAGCGTGAATTTTGCTCAAAAGTTCTCCTGAACATTTTTTATAATAATTCATATAAAATCACCTCCGCCCCCCCCCCCCCGCGTATGACAGCCCGTCAACGCCATTGAGAAATTTAACTTATTTCATTATTTTGATTTTTAGCATTCGAGTAGGATTTGCATTTACTATGGCTATAATTTCGCGAAAACCCTGAAGAAATTCCCCAACGATGACTTTTAGACATTTTGTCAGGCAAACAATTTAAACTTTTCTAACCCAGAAACTTTTAGAAATCGGGGTAACTTTCGGACATTTTATGAGGTAGAATTTCCTGATTTGGAAAGTTTCAGATATCGACTTTCGGACATTTTGTCAGACTTTTGGACTTGGAAAATTTTTTTAAATTCAAATGAATTTTTGAATTTGAAAAACTTCAACATAATGGACTTCAAAAAATTCAAGAAAGTTCAAGTCAGACATTTTATCACTTATCAGACAGCTTTTTACCTGACACTGATTGTTAGACATTTTGTAAGATTTTTTTGAATTTGGAAAAATTTTCAAATTTTTATTGACCTTTTTGTGCTTGGAATTGGACTTTGAAAATTTTTCAAGGATATTCCATTAAGAAATTCATTTACGAAAATCTGTTACGCTAACTTTTAGATATTTTGTGAAACTTTTTTGGACTTGAAAAATTCAATGAGCAAAAGCATTGCTTGGAGACACATTTTTTAATAGGAACATGTCAAAATACATTTTAAAAATGAGGAAAATTTTGATTTTTTCTGTCCAAAATTTGAAAAAAACATCTAAAAAATTACAAAAATGTGGAAAAAATTGAAAAATACCAAAAAAATGTTTAAAAATTACAAAATTTTTGATTTTTTTCCTCTCAAATTTACAAAGTTTTGAACCTCGATGCTTGGTGACATATCTACACATCAAAATAAAGAATTTAAAAAAAATGGGTCCAACTCGGTTCATTCAGAAGAATCTGACAAGTTATCACGACGTTTTTCCAAAAACTCTTAATATATGTAGATTGTGGTGTTCGGGGGCGGGGCTCGTAAATTTGAGAAACATCCTCCTGAAGATATTACAAAATTCTTAAAAAGTGCTGAATTTTGATTTGGAAATTTGATTGACAACCTGTAATGAGGCTGCTACTCTGAACGAAAAAATTTTAAAAATGAGGGGCCAATCAGCACAAAATGTAAAAAAGATCATGGAAAAGTCATCGATTTTCAAAAAAAAAATCAAGTTAGACTACCTGGAAGATCAGAATTAGTTCTTCCTCAGGTCTTTCGATGTAAAAATGAGCGGCTTGTTAATTTTGGTGATTTTTTGGGATACGTGACTTCAGTGAAGTCATAAAATGTGATACCTACTTAGAATAAAACCGATTTCACAGTTCGAAAGGGCATTGAAAATGGATTTAAAAAATTTAATGGAAATTTTAAAAAGTTGAAAGTTCGAATTTTAAAATAACACTATGAGTGGGAGCTATTACTTAAAAATCCATAAAACTACTGTAATAATAACTTTCAAGTTTTAACGCTATTTCGAAGTTCCCATCTTCAAGATGGTGCTTCTAATATAGGCCAGGTAAAAGAAGTATGGAAGTACGTGATGTATCAAAATGCATATTTCAGGAAGGGGCTTTGATGGACCTCTCCAAAAATGATTTTTTTGTTTCCCCGTGATAAGCCTTTTGTGGCCCTGCAATGAAAATCGTGTATTTTGATATCGAGAGAGTTGAAATCTTGCAAACAGCAAATTAAGTCGTCTATAAGCAGATGGCTCTTGCTCTAACATAATGCATCGAACTGTGGAAAATGAGCATACCGAAGTTGAGATTTTTTTAATCCAAATTGATCATCCTTTTTGTGGAGTTAGAGCTGAACCAAACCGTTGCTCCAATAATGACAACCTTGCTCTGTTCGTCGTAAAAATTAGGGTAAGAAAATTGCAAAAGAGATAAATTTTTTGTAGAAAATTTGCATTTGGAGTAAAAATTTTTTTTTAATTAACTTACATTTTGATTTGGAAAATCAGATAAATTTTATCTTATTTGGAAATTGTTGATTTTCATTTCTCCTCCCTCCAAACTTGTAAATGTTTAAATAACAACTAAATTTTGGAATATTTAATCTTGTGGGTACTAGGTACTTATAATATGATGAAAGTGGAAAATTTGTATTGTTCATTGTATCATTTAATTGCAGTTTCAGAAAAAATATCAATATTGGCTAAAAAAATTTGTAAACCTTTTTGGTAATTTTTCAAATTTTTTGCACAGTTTTTAGTAAAAATTCTTTTCGACTCTGTGAATTTTCAAAACTAAACTTCTGTATCGATTTCCTGGACCGTTATTCACTCGAATAAAGATCTCAAGACCAGTTTCTTTTGCAAAATCAATAACTTAATCAATTTTTCAATTTGCGATCCGCTAGAATTTCTTAGTTTGAAAAAATTCCTCGAAAACCGTGCAAAAAATGTTTTGAAAATTCCTCTTACTTAAATGAGTTACCTACCTAATTTTTGAAAACTCATAAATTTCACTAAAACCATTACGCGAGGATTTCTTCGAAAACCGTCCGAAAAAATCAGTCTTGGGACGTAAATTTCGTGAAATATTTTCACAATTAAAAAAACTATATTTATGTGACGACTTTTTTCACACGTCTGTTCTGCGAAAGTTGTAACTTTTATGGGCGAACTCGTTGCAATAGCCGGTGAAGTTTTTTCCCGAATCAAAAAACTTTTTGCAAAAATATCTCATTAAAAGTTTAAATACTTCTAAATGTAAGACGATTCGAAAAATGGCGAAAATTTCTCTCGTATTGCGCATTTTCGGAACACATTTGTTTTTGAAAATTCCATTATTATCGGCGATTGAAAAAATGAACGGGGTGTGGGTGTAGTACGTCGGCGGAGGCGTTCAAGGAAAAAGGTATATGTATCTGCGTAGGTAATGGTACCTAACATTGTATATTTTGCAAATATCCGCGAGTATATATTTATTTCGACTATAAACGATTCGCAGCTCTTTTTTTTAATACGTTTTTTTCTTCTCAAATTGAAATAAACGTTAGCATTTTTTCCAACGTCGACGACTATACGTGTACGAATAACGTATACGTACGTACGTATATATGTATTTGCACCATTATGAATGATGCGCGAAATGGAAATGCATAAATAGAGAAAGGCGAATATACGTACGTATACCTAGACCTACATAATGGTTACGTACCTCTACCTATAGCGTTGGGCAAAGCATGGAGAAAGAGATGGATGAAACACCGAGTGAATTCAATTTTACGCTTTACACAAAATACAAATACGTAAATGTTATGATAAGGTGCAGTTTTTAGTTTATCTTTGGATACTACTTCGGTTGTTATAAAGATATACGGTACGTACCAGAAATTAATCCGCTTTCTACAAAAATATTACCAGTATAACGAAAAGCCTACCATGTTATATACGATACGGGGCAAATAAATTACAAGATTTTGAAGCATTTTGCGGGCCCGTCCTTTTCTCGAGTGTCATTTCGAATACGAAATTCTTGCCAAAATTATCAGTAACCGAAACTGTACAGTACACGTCGAGATCGTCGGTCAGAATTTCCATATTCATCCTTTCAACTCTCGAGTGTTAACCGAATTCGAAATGTACTGTTTTTAGCCACCACCACGAGAATATGTGTACGATTTTAGAAGACTCAGCGAGATATTTTCAATTGCTTGGGCGACGTTGGGAGGTTGGGTCATTGGCATTGGCTCGGTTGCGTAAAGATAGAGGATAATGTCACGTGTTTTGGAGAAGTTTCGAGTGTCTTGATAAATTTTTCATTTCATCAAGGAATGAATTTCACGTTAAAATACAATTCTCGGTATATATTTCGTCGAGAGAATTTTTCAGTTGTCTTTTGAATGCTTAATCCTTTGATAATTGTCCTGCAGATTGTCAGGTTACTTTTGGAAAAAAATACCACTTTGAGAAATAAATCCTCTCGGTATTATCTTTTAAGCGTCCTTCCCTCCAACATCGAGCTGGTTTTAATTACATCAGCTCCAAAACATCGCGTATTCATTTCTGTTAATCTGAGAAGTAAAAATTTCGCCGGTTTAGATACCGTGTATTCGATTCATTCGAGAAAAATACCAACTTATCCGGAAAATACGGTAATTCTTTTTGACCTTTTTCCGGCATTTTCGAAATCTTCGACTTTTTCTTCTTCTTACGGGATTTATACGTACGACGTTCGCTCATCCAGTCACCCTTTCTTTTTATACGTCAAAAGAAATCATATAAAAGGCCAGTTGATTCGGTATACTTTTTAAATACAACCGCAGCGGCAACGTTTTATATACGAATATGGACGTCATAAGAATCAATTTTTTTCACCACCGATGCGATGTAAAAAGGAAATTCCCTCGAGCTGTCAATTTTCAGGAGTTATTCGAGAATTCAATGATTTCGAGGTTCACCGTTTAGATAAATTATTGGAAATTTCGTCGTGAGGTTTTCACGTGGAATTCCACCACCCAAGACGACGTTACGAATTGAATCGTTTCGTTACGTGTGGCTCGTATTTAGTATAGGATGTTTGGAAAAGTTTTCTTCGTTCTTTTTTTATGTCTGTATTTTGAACGTTTGTTATAAAGAGTTGGAAATTTCTAGTTTCGAATGTAGGTGTGTAGAAATGAGTTTATACTAGATTCGAAAATGTTTTTGAGTTTTTCGGGACCGAAAGATCGAAGTATGAAGTCTTTTCAAACTGAACAGCGTCAATATAAATTGAATTAATTTTTGTACTTGAAAATTGATATAGGTATTTTACGAGTAATTTCAGTACCTCTAACTATTATTTTTTTTTAGTTTCATCAGTTCAGTGTTATTACAAACAGATTCATCGCTGATTTTGGAAAAGTAAAAGGTACCCCAAAGAGGCGAGGAGTGGGCTCGAATCAGAAATTTGGAAAATTTTAATTTGTATGTCAATGTTTAGCCGTTTAGGTAAGCTTTTTGACTTCTGGAATCCAATTCCGATGAGGTAATTTTGGACTTGAGCCCCAGGGTGTCCCGAAAAGATGGAGAGATGGATCAAAAATCCAAGATTTTTCGACGTTATCAAAGGAGATATCAATATTCATGTTTTTCTATCTTTCGAGTCCATATGTGATGTCATTTAACTAAAAAAATGAAAAGGAGATCTAGAGGGTGGGGAGAGACTTGGCTTAAAATTTTAGAAAATTTCCAATTAATCATCAAGGTGTATGTTTTTCAACTTCTGGAAAATTCAAAGTTTTGGTGTTAAGTTCGCCTCTTAAAAATTGAGTGAGAGGGAGAATCTAGTTGAAGTTCATATTGTACGAAATTTTTTTATCAATGTGGGTACAAAAAAGTACGAATTTTGCTTTTTTAATTTCAGTAGACACTAAACACCCTGCATATTCATTATACCATGAAACGCATTGCATAAAATTCTATAATACTTGTTTAATAAAATTAAAAAGTGTATTTAAAAAACGAAAAATGTTTTTTTTTTTTTGGAACGCAAATATGCAAATTTATCTATTATTAGCGTCATTTGTAATAGTTTCAAATTATTATGGAAATCGTTTTAACCTTTTGTGTAAAATTTGGGGCAACTGTAGAGTGTAGTTTTATAATCGTTCTTAAGATACGAGTATTTGGTTCTAAAATTCTAGTTGATAGAAAATTCAATAAGTTAATCGTTTTAAGTTTCAGTTATTCGATTATTTTATTTGCGTTATAATCAGTAATCATATTGGGTCTTATTTTGATGATTTTTTAGCTGCAATAACGTCATGTTATCTTGTTTTGCTTTTTTTGCAATTACCTGCGTTGCGTTTTTGTGGCGTTATCATTACGTTTCTAATTGAATTGCGAACCTGTTGTTTTTCGTTACGTTCAGTCGTTACGGTTACGTTTCTGTTACATCATTTTTTAATGATTATTTTTCGTTCGTGGACAAATTACTCATCCAAGCGTACGTAGGAATGTGAAAACCTGAAATTGTCGTTTCCCTTTGTACAACGGGTACTTCGACTCGATATTTTTTTTGGTATCGGGCAAAAATACCAGAGAAATGGAGACAACGCGAAACGAACATTTCTTGCTACTAAAATCGCTAAACAGTTGCGAAGAAATTCATCTTGCCGAAAGAGAGAGAGAGAGAGATAAACAGATAGATGGAGAGCAAAAAAAAGGTAATAAAACACGAGTTCCAACGTTGGAAATCTTGGAAAGTAGGTGTGGTTTATCAGGTAATAAATATACGAGAATAGCGAGATAAGACGAAGGGTAAAATTTCGAAACAAGACCAGAGGGAACGGCTGCTCGCGGTGACCAATCACCAAAATAGGTACGCGAGGAATTGTCCCGTCTGAATTAATAAATGAACAAAGTTGAAACATTACACCTCCCACGGACCCGCATTAAGTGGCTCAGTTGCCTGCGAGTACAAGTTGATCAAATTTTCGCTGTTTTTCCCTGGCTCGCGTAAGACATCGGCAATAATAATAAATCTGGATTGCGTTATTTTTTTCACCCCCCCGATTCACCATTCCAACAAATTATACGCCCGGAAAGTTCGCCCAAGATGAATAATTACCCGGTGGGTAAATTTTAAAACTCGTGAAATTTGAAACGTGATTGACGTCGTATTAAATATCACCTTTTTACCCCAAATGCAAAACTAAAATTACGCGAATTTTTTTTACCAACTTTTTATTTATAACGAAGCGAAGGCGAAATGTTTATGTTGGAAAGTTTCTCGCGGAGGACAGAACGCAAGGGGTGAGGCGGAGGCGAGCTAGAAAAATTACACGCCTGTGTACCTCGTCACGTCGCGATGCTGCGAACAAATTAAAATAATTTAGTTTTCAGATGTTAAATAAAGAAAACGAATGATACTTCGTTAATTAATTTTTTTTCACTATTTGGTTATTTCCAAGGGTAAGTGAAAGAGCATAGTCGGGTTTATAGGGGTGATTTGGCCCTGAGCACCGAATCTCAAATTGTCTAGTACAAGTTGGTCCTTATGATCTAAAACCCCCTTGATGAAATTTTTAGCTCGATATCGCAACCCTAACACTTTCGGGGGAGGGAGGTTAATAATGTGGATTCTCGTTTGAAATTTTCATTTTTGGAAATTTTTAACCGAATTTTTTCAAACTTGCAAGAATTGTAGACAGTATCAAAGGTGGTTTTTGGAATTTTTGAAAAAAATTTCGAGCACTTTTTCAAGGTTAAATGGGCATATCAAGCTTTCTAAAAGCCATGTTGGTAATTTCTTTCAGAGATGCAATTATGAAAAAAATATATACGTTGTGTACTTAGTCTAGATGTGCAACCTTATATTTTTGTAGAACTTGATATCGTATTGCGTCATCTTCAATATATGTAAAAAATCTATTTTTTGCTCATTTCCTCCCTTTAAATGAGTCGTTTCTGGTCGAAAAATTTCACTATCAACCTGCATTTAGACTAAACTCGTTCATTTTCCCCTTTTTTGCCAATTTTCTTTAAAAATACCCAAATGACGCCATTTTGGGAACCCTTAACCTCTTCATAATGACCTAGAGACGTAAAAATCATGGCTGGGATTGTTTTAAGCCAATATCTCTGAAATACCACAATTTTAAAAAAATCGAGGAACTTCGATTTTTTTGTTGCTCTTTTTCAAGAATTGAGTAAGGGTAACAGCCCGGTTTTTTTAACGTCCTCTGGCTTTTTCACCCCTTTTACAAATTTTTCAAAAATTCATTTTCTTGTGCTAGATAAGTAACGATTTGACAACATATCCAACGATTAATATGACTATGCCTCTATAAGTACAATAGACTTGGAGAACAACACTTCTCATTGTTTGATTTTTGACACTGAGACTTTTTGCTGTTCTTCATGTTTCAACAGATCTTCTCATATGGTCTCAATTGAAAAATTTTTCAAACAAAAGTTGTAGATTAAGATCCTGGAAATAATTTTGATTATTACAAAAATTTCGATAGCAACCCTCCCACTTCTTCAATTTTACATGATACATAATTTTCGTAAATATATTCGAAATTGAAGGGTTGGGAGGGATGCAATCAAAATTTTTATAATAACCAAAATTATTCCCAAGATCTTACTCTACAACTTTTGTTTGAATTTTTTTTCAATTGGAGCCTTGAGTACAGCAATGGGAATTTTTTTGAAAAAGAAGGTAGACCTTCGGAAAAAGGGGACCCTAAAAATGAATTTTCATTGTTTTTTCACAATTAATTGACGAATTTCACTTCAAAAC
>FIZU01035586.1:0-10122 GCA_900064475.1 Pseudococcus longispinus
CCCCCTCAACACTCATCTCAAATCTTGGCCCCCTCCTTGAAGAAATCCTGGCTACGCCACTGATCATATTGTAATAAACATTCATACCTTAATAATTTTTCGTGGAACTTGGCGCAGCATCGAATATTCCGCAAGAAAGAATCCTCCAAGCCGAACATTTTAAGTTTATTAACCTCTGGAGATCTGCTATCGTCATTGAGTAATTCTTCATAATGAAACATGAACACTTTGGATTGATTACGAATGGAATCACTTAGCAGCTGAAATTTATCGTATAATTCTCTAACCACGAGCATCATATACGAGGGCATAAATAAATAAGAAATCATCAAAGGCGAAGCTGCGAATAATTGGCATATTAGCATAATGAAAAATACAAGCATACTTTGTACAGGTTCGCAATACACCGGATAAAAGTACGATATGGGATCATTGAGTTTGATCTTGGTGTATCCGAGAAAAAAGTGCAGATTTGTACAGATAATGTAACACACGATGATACCAAATTGCGAAACGAACGAAGTAATGGCCATGTCAGCAGAATGCGTTTTGGGTTCATCGAATTGCATTGCTGGTGGAATCAGAAGATCTTCGTGTAATTCGATATCGACAATTTGATCGAGTATTTTGAATGCTTCGTAGGTGTGTTCGAGACAAACGTACGAAGTCAAAGGGATCAACACTCCTAGATAAATACCAATCATGATCATATTAGCGGTAAGCATCAAGCTGGTGAAGGGCGGATCGGCGGTAAAAAAGACGTAAGAAGCGCAATAAGAGAAGAAAAACACGATATTGGTGGCATTGTAGGAGATCCAGAAGATGGTGAAGCGACGGTGAAATATCCTGGTGTAGTAGAATTCTCCCAAAATCCAGTACAGTAGTCTGATATGGTTTAGGGTCGTCCTCGTGTATCCGAATGGCTTCTCTATTCTTTGAAGCCAACCGATGATGCCGGAATCGTGATCTTCCATCGATGATCGATGATCCAGTGATGTTTATATTCGTAAAAACCGAAATCTCATCTTAACGAATTTCTACTTTCTTGTTAGCAACTGTTTTACGGTGATACGCGAACTGAAGGCGAGTATGAGAATGGGATACTCCTACGATTTGGAAAATTACCTATTTTATCGATCGATAGGTACGGTAATCAAGCAACCTTTTTAATAACCGGGTTTGTCTGAAGTTCATTTTAGTACGTATATAGATGGTCGACGCAAAAAAGTGTAGGTGCCGAGCTGCGGTCAACTGTTCTCGGACAGTGTTTGTCTTATTACGAGAAAATATCTATTTTACGATGGATTGGTAGAATACCTATGTATTCAAATAAACAAAGGTGTATTACAAACTTTTCATAGTTCATTAAATATTTGATTCGAAGAAAGGAAACCTGGTGAATAATAGATTTACAAAAAAAGCAATTTGAAACGTAGTAATAAAAAGTCAATATTTTAGCCTTGTTTTCAACTATACGACATACGTAGGTATGTAAGGTCATTAAAGTATTAACTTTTTAGCGTATAATCTCGTCCACGCCAAATGTCCCATGAATAAAAAAGCATTTCCATATTTACTTATACCTATATACCTAATTATAAGAGAAATATTGTTCAAAAATGTCGCATTTTTGGAGCAATTAAATTGTATCGAGTGTAAATTTAGAGATGAATGTAACTATTTTAATTCTTCTGATCTTTTCAAATCAAATTCATTTTTCCATCATTGTGCCTTTTAAATGGATATGATAAATAGATCAAGGTGATCACATAAAAACCAAGTCAAGCCAATCTAACTTAATTAATATCTTCTTGTATTTTTATCTAATATTCCTGATATCTATACCTACCTACGTACTTTGAAATGAAGTACTCGTAAATGTTGGAAAAAATGTCAAAATATTACGACAAAAATATATTTCAAAATGCAAAACATTGAAATGAGTAGAAAAAATATCGAAAAATGGTTGAAAAGTTTTCGTAAAATTGTAAAGTTCTGTTAACAATATTCTGAAAGAGGTCGTGGAAAGTATAAAAATTGATAAATTTGCATAAAAATGTTTTAAAATAATTGTATGAAATGTGAAATTCATTGAAAGGACGTCGAGAAATAGAAATGTTGCCGAATTTGTTTTGAGTAATTGCTTTTTTTTTAAACTGCTCGATTTGTTAAAAATTTTGTGAAAGTAATTAAAGTGAATTAAAAATGTTCAAAACATCATAATTCTTCTGTTAAAAGTTGATCTTTGGAGAATAGTTAATTTCTTTCGATATTTTACGAGCTTTATGAACAATTTTCGTAGGTATAATACTCGTACTGTTATAATTTTTCAAATCTTGAATATCGGTAGGCCATACACCTAATGATTTCCTTGAATTTAAATAACAATTTTTTCTCATTTTAAACAAGGTATTGTACCATTTAAAGTGATTCCAAATGTGAAATTTTGAAAAAAAAACAAAAAGGATTTCCAAGTGTATGGTGCTAACAGGTTTGAGTTTTGTGCAAATTTTATCAAAATTAGTGCAAAAAATGAAAAAAATCATTCAGAACCGAAAAACCCTAAAAATGTAAAGTTGCTTGGACAACTGAAGATTTTGTTTATAACTCGATAGCTACTCGTCTTAAAATCGTTGGTCAACAGAAAAGTGTGCAGTCACTAGGGATTAGATGATTAAAGATTTTTGGGAACAAAATCTTCAGTTTTTTGTACGTCCGAAGATTTTTACTGTCGCTTGTCTCCAGTCGTCCTAGCGAATGAATATTGAAGTTAAGTCAAACGATTTTTTTTTTCAAAAAGTTGCTAACAACCTGAAAATGTTGTTTCAAATTTTGCCAATAGGAATTGAAATGGAGTTTTTTTGGGGTGGAGACGAATGTGAGATTTGTTTAGAAAGCAGTGAAACAGAAAAAAAAAACAATAAAATAGGAAAACTGATTTCGACACTGACTAATTTAGACAGAATCATCATTCCTATCCCCTCCCCCTCATCAGCTTCCTCATCTTTCATACTAGCTTCTGAAATTATCTTTATAAACGGGAAAAAATTATTCCTTTGATGCGAGGAGTAGGCAGCAAAACTAACTTGTTCAAAAATTGATATGCATACCCGTTAAATTGAAGGAATACATATATTTGCAATTTAATGTTTTTCAGTCATCTCGACCACGTTGTGTTACCTATTCATATTCATATAGTTACTCTCCTTAATACGTTAACGATCGAATATACGTGTTGCCAAAATTTCAAGAAAAGCTCCATATTCATCGAGTACACTTTCAAAGCTCTGAATTCTATTTTCGTATTAGCTCGGTATAGTAATATATGAAAAACTTGTCTATTCGAAGGTGATAAGTGGTACCATGGGATGTTGTATACCGCTTCTCTGAACATATCTTCCTAAAAAGATTAGAAAGAATTCTTCCAGATTGAATAAATAGGAGATTGTAGCCGACGATGTTGAAATCTTGGCTTACCATGTCTGTGAATAATTTTCCAGCTAAACAATTGACGAAGAATATGCCGCAGATTATTACAGCGTAGTTTAAACTTTTAATTCGTATCATGATGGAGTCTTGATTTTGTGGCTAAAGGGTAAAGGACGTTGATAAATATTTGAAGAAGTTTTTCTCATCATGAAATACGAATTGAAAAAATACTTTGCCAATTCGATACTTACTAATATGAAGGTATACAAGAGTAATATTTCGAAAAATAAGAACATAATTATGCTGATTGACATATTGAATTCTAAATAAGGTTTCAAATGCGATATTCCCCTGAAAAAATATACATTTTATTATGCAGGCTTCGTTCTGTATCGTAGGAGGTGCTAATTATCTAGATAGGTATAGATCCGAGATACCTTATTAAATTCTGATGAAACTGCGCATACGAATGAATATCTTGAACGAAATAATTCTGCAAAATTGATTTTTCCGTTTGCTCGGGTCCGAGATGGGGCGAGTGGCTAGAATTATTCAGCGATTTTTCGTAATGATATGCGAATAATTTAGACTGATAGGCCATCGAATCGCTGAGCATTCGGAATTTACGATGAAATTCGCGTACCGTGACGATGGAGAAGAAAGGAATTATCAAGTACGCGATTATAATGGGAGAGGCGGCCATAATTTGTGAAAATAGTAAAACTGAGAAAACGTAACCGTTTTCGATTCCTTGGCAGTAGACAGGATAAAGGTAATAATTGGGATCGCTGAGTCTAGCCTTTGTATATCCGATGAATAAGTCGAGATTTGTGCAAATTATGTAACAAGCCATGCAGCTGAATTGCGTCACTAGGATGACAAAAGCTGTATTCAAAGAGTATATTTTTGTTTGCTGATGGTTGAATTGGATTTTTGACGGGTAGTATTCGGTGTGTAAATTTCGCTGTAAAACTATATCGATATTTTCATCTAAGATTTTTAAAGCTTCGGTGGTATGTTTTCGGTATAAATTAGAAGCCAGCGGGATCAAGATCATGAAATATAAGCCGCTTATTGTCATGTCACTGACCAAAAGCATATGAGATAGTTCTAAAGTCGGCGAGAGAAACATGTAAGAAGTGAGATGTGAAAATAATAATACGATATCGATTACGTTAATTGTTATCCAAAGTAAGGTGTACTTGGAGCTGAAGATTTTCGAATAGTAGAATTCGCCTAGAAACCAGTACATGAGATGGATTCGGTTCGTGATTGTCTTCGTGTACCCGAAACGTGCCCCGATGCTCAACAGACGATCGACGAAAGTAGGGTTGACTCGATCCATGGTAAATGTTGATGGAATTGATGCTGGTTCGTCCTTCCCTTAGAAATTTGTTCAACGACAATGTTTAATCGATGATCCAGGAAGAAATTTCATTGCTACAACAGTGTGACTGTCATTGGTCAACGAATTGTTGAAAAGAATGTAACGAAATTTTTTCGTTCATGTAACCAGTTATTTACTTAATTTGAGTGGTTCGTTCGTATGCCAACAAAACTTAACAACTTTATAACATCCTTAATGCCATGGTACTCGTACGTCTGGTATTCAGACGATAGGTATAGGTATCTAATTAAAAGTTGACCGAAGTGAATTTTTTTAAAGAAACTAATCATTAATTGAGTTTACTTTTGAAACAAATTGCTGTTTCGTTGGTTTAGCAGCGGTTTAAAAAAATACATGCATACTTTTTGTAGACCTGTTTGAATTTTTAATGAGCCTATATGTAGAAAGTGTGTGGTGAGTAAATTCCCTCACCCCCCTCCCCAAAACTTTGAATACCACTGACAAAAAATATAGATGATCAAGTTGGCTGTTTTAGCTGATTTTCGAGAATCGAAAAATCAACTATTATAATCGATCTGGCGATTTACCTACAGTTTTGTCCAGACGATAAGTCTCAAAATCCATAATAATTGACTGAGTAAGCTGAAATTTTTATGAAATATCAAGTGCTACCGGGGATAGAAACCTATTAAATTCGAAAAAAATCGATGAACCGGTTCTCGAGTTATTTGTGATTGAAATTTTGAAAAACCTGTAGCGCCATAAATAAAGCATTTACGTAAAACTTGTAAATAACCTTTTTGATAGTATTTGAAAGAATATACAAAAAAGGTTATATGTTTTCGTTTTTGTGAAGTGGTTCTCGAGATACTGGCGATTAAAATTTTCAAATACCTCTAGTGCCTTAAATATTGCATTTATGTGAAAATTGCACATAACACTTTGTAAAGTATTTAAAAGAGCCCGCAAAAGAGGTTACATACAATTTTCATTTCTTGTGACTCGGTTCTCGAGATATTGCTGGTTTCTGGTTATGATTTTCAAATACCTCTTTTTAATCGGATTCAAAAGGATGGACAAAAATTATTATATATTATTTTCATTTTCGTGAACCGGTTCTCGAGGTATTTACGACGATATAGTTTGCTTCTTTCCGAAAATTCAAATTTCGTTTCAATTACTCATTAGGAGTGAAATTTTTCAACTTATTATGAAGTTGACAGTGAGAATAATTAGCTTTTCTAACGCATTTTTTACTCAATTTTTACTCAATTTTTTTTTCATTTTTATTTGGAACAAAGAAACGGAATTTTTTAAAATTGAATTGATTTTCACATAACTAACTCTACCTACTTTTCCATAGTATAGGCCTATCCTAGACTAATTTGTCGTAAATCTAGTCGTGTGATTCAAGAATGATAATAACACACACGAGATATAACCTGTGAAATAATATCAACACACGGAAAACAAAACATGCCGAGTATAGTTATTAGAATAATAACATGCGAAAAGATGGCGTCATATTTACACAAGAAAAAAAATTGACTCATATTATTACGAAAAATAAACATAATTCATTGAAAATCGAAATAACTGCAAGTATGAATGTGTAAAACAGAAGTCATCTGCCGAATTTATAAAATTTTCAAGTCCAAAAAGTCATTGAAGGTAACAAAATTTCATGAGGCAAAAATTTTCCCGTCCCAGCTATATGACATTTCCATTACTCATGATGAAATATTGAAAAAAATTAATGACTTGCCTACTTACAAATCCAAAAATGAAATTAAATGAAAATTATTAAAACCGTTGTTGAAATGTAGAGTAGTTCAAATTTCGTAAAAATGTTGAAAATTTCCATAAAAAAGGTCAAAAAATCATAAAAATTGTAGAAAAGGTTGTGAAAAATATTGCAATTGTCATGAAAATTGGTAAAATCTCGTAGAAGTGATCAAAAAATCATGAATTACAGACAAGAATTGTACAATCGTTGAGATTTTCGTATAAAAAACCAAAAATTTGGTAAAAAGTACCTAAAAGTCATGAAAATTTTAGAAAATGTTGTTTAAATTGTTACAAAACTGGTAAAAATATCGTAAAAATCGTCAACAAGACATTTAAATTGTCGAAAATATCGCAAAAATTGTCCAGATTTCCATAAAAATCATTAATTGAAATCATTGGCGTAACTTGGGGGGGGCGGCAAAGGGGCATTTGTCCCCAAATATTCTTTCCTAATTATGGGAAAATTATCAAACTTTTGCTTTTGGATGCCTTTTTTGCAAAAATTTTTGCCCTCGCTTCGCTTGAGCCCAATAATTCTTTCCTTCTGATAATGAAATATTTTCCAATTGTAAATAAAAGCATATTTTTTCAATGAAATTTTAGCTTTTGAATACATTTTTCGGAAAAAATTTTCGCCCTCGCTTCGCTCGAACTCGATATTTTCCCTTCTTTCAATAAAATGATGTATATTTTTAAACATTTCATGCCCAAACTCGCTTTTTTTGCCCCTCAAATGGCTGTCTGGCCAAATGGCTAGCGTACTGCCACTGAGTGACTAAAAAAAATATAACCACCCAAAAATTACTCGTACTATCATGTATACAACTTTGCCCCCCCCCCATATTTATCCCAAGTTACTCCAATGATTGAAATTTTGTAAGAAAGACCAGAAGGTCATGAAAACTATCCAGAATTCCATTAAAATTGCTTGAATTTTCATTATACTTAGTATTCATTAAAAACTTTTTTTAAAAAGTCAAAAAAGTAATGAAAAGCAGTGAAAATTTCGTAAAAATTTTCAAAATACTATAAATTCTAGCAACTTTTACGAGATTTTTGACGAATTTTATGACTACCATTAAGATTATTAAAATAATGATTCAAATCATTGAGGGACACGATTTAAAGGCGATTCAAAATTATTTTTGTAGGGATGATTTTCAATTTTTATGAAAAAAAATCATCACGATTAAATCAGGATTTTATAGAAGGGATTGCCTAAACTTTGTGTAAAACTATGATTTTAATTTTGATGATTTTCCTTCACTTAAGTGTAGAAAAATTATTAAAATAACGATCTAAATCACTAGTTAAAATGATCTAAAAATGACAAAATGAAAAAAAAACTACGATTTTTTGAAGCTCCGTACTTCACAATTATATGTACGGTAGGTAGTACACTACTGCTACTGGTCAAGAAGTACTCGTAGAAGGTTCGTCAAATTCTAGATTTTTTTGTAATTAATAATTTTCAAAAATTGTGATTTTTTATAGTGAAAAAAATCATGATTTAAATAATAATTTTGGATCATTTTTAACAAAATAAATTTTTATGATTTTAAAATCATGATTTTCAAGAATTTTGAAAATAGTTTTTCATGATTTTGAATTTTTTAATTAAAAATTAATGTTTTATTAAAATGCCCTATGTTTTGGACTCGGATGGTGATTCTACCCTCCAGACCCCTTAAACTGATCTTGCAAAGCTCTGTCTCATTCTGTTGGAAAAGAATGAATACGAATTTCCCAATTAATCACATCCAACCATTTCTTTCCACCGTCTCACAACACCATAAACTTACGTAATTCACATAGGCCTATTTTCTTTCTGGTATATCGCCATCGACAGTAGATAAAAAAAAAGATTCATCAAACCAGGAGAAAGAACCTCACGACATGCAAGTTATTATGCCGCATCACCGCAAAAACTATAACACTCGATTGTCGCACCACTGCTCGGATTAATTTTATCAAGATTATTTCGACTATTTCTTTTTTTTAATTTTCGCTTTCTATTACAGATGCATTCCAACTCGACTGCGGCGTCGACAGGTTACTCAATGCACCGGTATAACAATTAGAAAATTACGTCGGATTGTAACTCTCCAGCTGGATTACACGAGTGAAAAAAATTATGGAAATGGTACCTAGTTGAGTACATCGGTGCGGTTTTTTTCGCAAGTGGTACAATAGTACGAGGGTTTACGGTTGTTTGACTTCAAAGTACACAATATACAGTAGATAGTGGCCGCCATCGCCATCCATCTTTATACCAGAAGGCAGTAATTTCACGTTACATATACTCGTACATAGTTTCGTAGGTATTTTATCACCACTTTGTACCATGTAGTTCGCTATGCAACGATTTACTTACTTAGTTTTAATGGAAATCTTTTTTTACCCATTTTTTTCCTAGGTGTAGCATTTTCTTCGCATGTTTATCTTGGATTTGGAATCGTCACATTACGCGAATATTTTCCAGTGAAGTTACGTATTCAATGCAACAGATTTGTATTCCTACATGAAAGTGAAATGACACCTACACTACACTTTCGATGTTGAAAATTCATCAGCTTTGTTGTGTCTGAGATGTCAGAGATCAAGACTCGATCGTACAATCTGCAATATTAGTTGGTAGGTAAATGTATTTCTGGGATTTCACGACCTTGAACAGGGTTGCTATTTTTGTGTGTTTGTTTTAATGAAACTTGAAAACGTTGCTATTTAGATACGAAATAATTATAATACGTTTAATCACGGTCGTGGCGAGAATTTCGCAAAAAAATGTACGAACGTGAGTTTAGTGTTTGAGTATTCGTATCTATGTATGCTGGAAAATTTAAAATATTTTTACAAATTGGTGTAACGAAAACAATTTGAGGAAGAAGAGGGAAAAATGTGCTTGGTAATTTTTCAAACGGGTAAATTCTTCGGTCAAGGGTAACAATGAGAATCGTAAAAATAAAATTTTAATAGCTCGTTTAAAACGATTTTATCGTCGATTCCGGGTGTAAATCTTTGGCAAAGTGTTTGGTTTGTGGAATCAGTATCGTAATTCAATCCATCGTGTATTTCATCTTTGAGAAGTATCACGATTTGCACCGAGCGATTCTTTTTTTTGAATTTTGTTATCTAGGAGTTGAAGATGGTGAAATATTTGACGACTGCCGAGGTAGAAGGAATTTATTGGGATAGAGTACCTACCTACATAATGAGCGTACATCTTTTGGTTTCTCTTTCATGCCAATGATACATAAATAATAGAGAAAATGTATGGTTCATATAGGTATGCTTGAATAAAATAATCTATACAAAAATATGTCTATTTAGGCTCGGTATGAATCACACGTATCGAGTAGATAAGAAAATGCTATCGCAAAGGTGTATGACTCATGCTGCAATCGAATCATAGGATAACGACGTCAACATGGATGAAACACCATCTTGAATCCCTAAATTGCATGAATAAGGGTAATTCAAAATATAATACCCTGGGATACCACACATGAAGTACCTAGGGGGTTTACCACACATGTGACAATTGTCACAATGCTATA
>FIZU01035596.1:0-26074 GCA_900064475.1 Pseudococcus longispinus
ATGTCTTCAATGTACATCGTCATCATAGTATTTGTTAGAATGCTAGCCATATATTTCTCTCTTACAATACTAGCAATATATTTCTCTCTTCCAATACTTCACCTTAACATATTTTGAACAAATTTTATGAAATTTTGTAATCTTTTTACAAATTTTTGGTTATTTTAAATAACATTCGTTATGTTTTAAGCAATTTTAGCAATTTTTTTTTTACGAATTTTGAAGATTTGTACGTTATGTTGAACAATCGTTATCCAATTTTGTCGCATTTTAACAAATCTCACGTTTTTTCAAAGGTTTTTCAAGGCATTTTAAGATTTTTTGAACGATTTTCATCGCATTTCCATAACTTTTACGTAATTTTGAACAATTTTATTGTAATTTTAACAAGTTTTAAACAATTTTCAGAGATTTTACCCAATTTTTATCATATTGACATAATTTTGCATCATTTCGAAAGATGTTTTGAATATTTCGAACTAATTTTCTGCCCATTTAACGATTTTTTGAACAAATTTCACAATTGTTTACACAGTTTTCATTGTAATTTCATAAATCTTACATTTTTTGAACAATTTTCATGCCATTTTAACAAATTTTGAGCAGTTTTTAGAAGTGTTTACCCAATTTATATAATTAAGATACTTTTTGATATTTTGAACGAATTTCATGAGATTTTGTCACATTTTTACGAATTCAAGTTACCTATTGTAAAATTTTTTTATGTAATTTCTAGTGATTTGAACAATATTTTATATTTTAAATAATTTTGAAGATTTTTTAGAATTTTTTACGAATTTTATGTCGTTTTAGAGGGCTTTTATGACATTTTAACGATTTCTTGAACAATTTTCATCGTATTTTCGCTGCTTTACGTCATTAGGAACGACTTTTATGCTATTTTAATGAATTTTAAACGATTTTCAGAAGTTTTTACCCAATTTTTGTCATATTGACATAATTTTTACATCATTTTGAACGATTTTTTGAACATTCTTTACCAGTTGAACCGTTTCTACAATTTTTACATCATTTCTACCATGTTTTAATAATTTTTACATTATTTTAGTAAAAGTCATGCAATTTCATCAGATTTTAACTTTTACCTTATTTTGAACGACTTTTGTAAAATTTCAAGTAAGCCCACTTTGACTGTAAAAATCTAGAAATCTAAGGCCCCTGGAAAAAAAACTAATGGATTGTAGAAGAAAGAGAATTTTAAGCTCTACAATTTTCATTCCTTGAATTATTTTCGTTCCACCCTTAGTTTGGCTAGAAAATCTTTGTTTATGGGAAACGTACAAAGTCGATGCTATTTTTTTGTTTTTTTCTTCACTTTAAAAACCATAGATTTTGTACGTTTCCCCTAAACATGGATTTTCTGCCAAAACTAAGGCTGCTAAGAAAAAAATGCGAGTGATAAAAATTGTACAGCTTAAAATTCTTTTTTCCTGATGAGCTAGTCGTTTTTTCCAGGTGGCTTGGATTTCGAGATGTTTGCAATCAAAGTTTTTTCATTTCTGAAATTATACACTTCGTAAGTTTCCCATAAACATGGAGTTTCCGGCCCAACTAAGGGCGCTACGAAAAAAATGCAATATATGAAAATTGTAGAGCTTGAAATTCTCTTTCTTCTGATGATTACTAGTTTTTTTATTGGGGGCTTAGTTTTCGAGATATCTGCAGTCAAAGTGTTTTTTTTTTTCAATTTTAAAAACCATGTACTTTATAAATGGGCTACCTTGTATTTTGATTTCAACAAGTTTAAGATTATTGAAATTTTTCAATTAATTTATTATTCTTACGTCAAAGTTTTGATGCACAGTCTTCAAAATTTCAATTTTTTTCATTTCTTCAAAAATGTGAAATTTTTTACATTATTGACAAAATTGATTTACTCGATCCAAATAAAAAATCCGATTCATTCAACGTCAAAATTTTGCTACTTACGAAAATAATCTCGCTTCACAAAAAAATACGAGTACATCGCGATTTACTACACAATGTAAATTATTATCTAAGAAATCACTACACATAGCATGTGGTCAGCTACTGGTACATTCACCTTATCTGGTAAGGAATCCTCACCTCACACCCATAGCTGTGTATAAATAATAGGTAGGCAAAATTATAACGATACAGTTATTTTGTAACATTACTATATAAGTACGAGTTTATAAATGTAGTCCGTCGAACTAATTTCATTTTAAAGTTAACAAAATAGTGATTCGAGTCACCCATGGCTGACCATACCTGCAATCCTGCACCAATTGAAATACTAAAGTAAACCGCCGGCCGCATCTCGTATAATTATCGATGCTAACTATATCACGTAAGGTGATTACCCAGGCTGGAAAATTGCTGTTACCGCGGTTCAGCTTCGAATTCCGGATGAAAATATTTTTTTCCATTCAGATATCTTCTACAGATTTGCGCGAAAAGATGCGCGTTTCTGGGTTTAGAAATTGTTGTTTTTTTTATTACCTATATCTGCGTTTTGTTAGGTGTATAGATATAGGCTGCGTATACGCAGAATAACGTGTATGCATATTTTAACCAGTTAAACTAGAAATATTAAAATGCAGGTGAATGGATAAAAGTTGTTGCAGATAGTTGGAGGTCATGAATCAGCTTTGCCAAAGTAGTGGTCAGAAATTTATAGACTATGCTATATGGATAGCTAGGATACCTTTTCATTGTGTATTTTAAAGTGGTTTTTACACTCGCGTAAGGTACCCATCGCTGATCCCAGAGCTGGTTTTTTTCACCGTATTAGAGAAATCACACATGTGTGTTGTAGGTACTCGGCGTATTTTGTGTGTAGATGAAAGTGCACGGGCAGAGGTGGACGAGAGTAAGAGGAGGTTTTAATACACGTGTTGAGAATTTGTTTCCAATGGTTATTTGTTCGTTAGAGAGTTTTTTGTCTTCAGTTGTCCGGGCAGTTACATTTTTTCATAAAAATGTAGACTCGTTTACGAAGAATTAAACTGCAAGTGCTCCTTCGAAAGTAAACAAGATACTTGATGTCGAGTAAACCAAGCCAGGGTGTCCTTGTCCGCGACACTGAAATTATACCAATTTCATAGACCAATACGTACTCTTGGGTATCCATAAACGGTAACGATTCTTTATGGTTTATTTCCACCTGTCAAATATCCATCCATATGTTGTGAACTAGGTCACCAAAATTTCATCGGCTCGGGCTCGCGATAAATTTCATCATTTACAATAAATTCTTCATCTGCGTCTGTCACATGTCATCATTCTTGAAGGAAAAAAAAACTCTCGTATGGAAGTTTTTTTTCTCCATCGTAATCATCTCGATGTACTCGTGAAACTGCAGAATGAAATTTACAGCGCGTGTATACGTTGTATTTTGATGATTTAATGACGATAAGAAATCATAAGCGAGATGTTCGACTCAACAACGTTATCGGTACGTTGGTCGAGACTTTCTCGAGTTATTAATTGGATATTTATTATAATAACCGAGATATACTGATACTCTCCTTCTGGTGTTGATGTTGATGTTGAATTTATAAGCCTACATATTTTAGAAAACTAACATTTTCACGAGTTTGATGTGAGTTTTGTGCTGATTCTGTTTAATGCTGGAAGTTTTGTTTTGGTTAGGTTTTTTTTTTGGAGAAGTCTGTGGCGATCTTTTGACCTCGAAATGGCTAAAATAAAAAAGTTGTAAGAAATGGTCTATTTTGTGTATTGGAATAACTTTCTTTTCGGAATGGATGAGTATTTAAAAATAAACGTCTAGAAGAAATTCTAGGTGAAGAGGACGTAGTAAAGGAGTAGTAGTGTTTGAGAATCAAAGTGTGATTTGTAGACATCCAAGTTGATGATTTTCAGAAAAAAATTATTAATTGTTAATGAATCCTATACCTACTCAAGTACCTGCATCAAAAATTGCCCCAAAGGTCAAACATTCAAAGATACGTTTTTGCGTCACAAAATTTTGTTACCCTGCATTGCCTTTTGGATTTGGAAAATTTCAGATTGTAAAAGTGGTTCAAACAAAATTATCAAAATTGTGAAATTTTTCATTATCATTCAAAAGATTATCAAATTGATCAAAAAATCATGAAATTTGTTGGAAATAATGTTGAAGTGATCAAAAATTTCATAAAAGTCAGACAAAATATTGTAAAAGTAGTTAAAAAGCCATGAAAATTGTTGTAAATGTCGTAAAAATAATTGAAAATGTCGTTAAAATCTGTGAAAATATCGTAAAAATGGTCACAAACAAAGTTACGAAAACTGTCAAAAACATCTTAAAAATTGTGAAAATTTTCATCATTTGAAATATAATTAAATTGGTCAAAATATCATGGGAATTGTTGAAAATATTGTTGAAATGGTTTGAAATTTCATAAAAAGCAGTGCAAATTTTGTAAAAATTGTTCTAAAAATCGGTGGAAATATCGTAAAAATGACCACAAAGCTATGAAAACTGTCGAAAATGTCACTAAAATCAGTCAAAATATCGTAAAAACGGTTCAAAAATCATGAAAATCGTCGAAAACTTTGTAAAAAGTGTTAAAATTGTAATAAACATCGGTAAAAATATCGCAGAAATGGCCAAAACATCATGAAAAATGTCGAAAATCTCGTAAAAATTGTAAAAACTTTCATAAAAACCAATTTAAATATGATAAAAATTATCTGAAAATCATGAAAATCGTCGAAAATTTCGTAGTAATGGTCGAAATTTCCACAAAAATCATTTTAAAAAATTATGAAAATGGTCAAAAATCTCATAAAAATTGCTAGAATTTTCACAACATTTTCCGAAATTTTCTTGATTTTTTTATTATTATTTTTGGGCTATTTTTACTGATTTTTATAATAATTTGTAAATATTGTAATGTTTTTATGGAATTTCGACTACTTTTACACCATTTTTCGACGACTTTTAGAAATATTTTCACAAATTTTACGAGATTTTTTATGATTTTGATTACATATGTTTTTAACCTTTTTGACGAAACTGTTACATTTTTTTGCATATTTTTATAGAAATCCCAACAACTTTTGTCAATATGTATAGTTCGTAATTTTTTCACCATTTCAGATTTCCAACTATATTTTTTACGATTTGTACAATATTTTCAATCATTTTTATGGAAATTTTCAGCGTTCTTATGAAAGTCGAACCTTTTACTATATTTTTAATAATTTCCATTGATTTATATTTCTTATGACCAATGTAGGGGGGGGGGGGCGCAAGAAAATTTTTTGTCACAAAATTTTGTTCCTGTGAAGAGGTTTTTGGTAGAGTTGCGAATGCGAAATGTATCGAAACGAAACAACAAAATAACGAAAAAAATTTAGAAAATTGAAATAACGAAACCTCAAATGAATAAAAAGTGAAACGAAACGTTAAAATTTTGAAAATAACGAAACAAAGCAACGAAATAATTTCGGTTTTTTTTGCAAAATTGAATTAAAAATTTGAAAAATTGAAGAAATATTTTGCACTTTGCATTTGCAGTCGTATCAAAAATCTTAAATTTGCTTTTTTTGCATGTTTATTTTTCGACTTTGAAAAAATCTTTTCTAATCAAATTTTCAAAAATTTGAGTATATTTTGTTATTTCAAAAAAAAAATTTAATCTGAAAAAAAAGATTTAATTTTGGATACAGAATTTTATTCTGGGAAACATTTTCATCATTTTGAGTACCCACATGAGTATGATGAAAAAGAAAGAAACGAAGCAAAAAACTGGGCCGAACAAAATAACGAAACGGAACGAAAACGAAAAAATCGATTGATCACGAAACGAAATAACGAAATAACGAGAAAAAGTTTCATTTCACACTCTAGCTGCTGTTTGGAATAAAAATTTTTTAGAGATCTTCTTAAGCCATAAGGAGGCTGTTTAGACTTGGAAAATTTTATGAAGTGTGCAGATGACCTCTTGGACTTGGAAAATTTCCATGATTCCATCTACCTTTGAGCTGGGAAATTCCTGTGTAGCTCATTTTTGGGAATTTTGGTTCAGAATGATGTATTGTTATCTATTATTTTTAATAAAAGGTCCCCTCATTTTAGGAGGCTTTAATCTATTACACATGAGAGTTCTTAAAAATCTGAAACATGACAGAAGTTTGATCATTAAGATGAAATGTCTTCGAGCTAGGGCCAATCCAAAAAACATGAGATGAAAAATTCAAATTCATTTGATTGATAAGGATGAAATGTCAAAATTAAAATCGGAAAAACCTCGAAAACTTGAGATCATCTCAATAACTTTTAATCTGTAGCAGGTATATCTACCTTATATTTCAACAAAAACTCATAAATTCATATTTGGAGTCGTGGGATCAACTTTCCCAAAAGTCTGTGACTTGTACGAGTAATGTATAATGAATTTGAAAAAATTATTTTTCATTGAAATGTCAAAAAAATGATGAAAAGATGTAATTTGGTGTTTTGATTTTTTGCTGAAATGTCCACGAAATCAACAAAGAGTATATTCAAGTGGGTATAGGCTATAGGTATTTTTATAGTTGGCCAAAAAATTTCAAGTCATAGTTTTCGGATTTAGCCCTAAAATATACCTAGCCCTATCCATGATTAAACAGTTTCACCTCTACTCGTAAGAGAAAACTTAATAGATTTTGTAGCCGATTTTTTAAAAATTTTCCGATTAATTCAAAAATTTGCCAAGTTTCTTGAAAAGTTATCGATTTTTTGAATGAAAACTTCTAAATTTTTTAGGACGATTTGAGTGAGGAGGATATACCCATTCCACATTCCGCCAAATTTGGTCCTCGTTTCGTATCGTCCAGTCCAACACCTTGCAGACTTGCAATTTGTCGAAATTTCCAGGTATTTGCCATGGCTAATTGGATGACCAGCAACAATTGTGAACTAACCAGCAATCTAATCAATTTCAATTTAAATTATATATTCTCTGAGAAAATTCATTATATTCTTTTACAAAACCACATAAACATATATTACCTTGTAGATAATACCATCTGGTCAATTTTATCCCTATGAATGTTTTCATTTGATAGGCGATGGAAAATCCCTATACCTGTACGTTTATGCAGCACAAACATTACTCAGCATCTCTATCAAAACTACACTACCTTTTACCTTTAGCATCTTCATTCTTCACACACTAGAAACATTTACAACGCCATAAAAGCATTCACCTTTTAGCCATATAATTTCGCACCCGATTCTATTATTTACCTCTGCTTTTGGTATAAGGAAACCGCTAATCGCCCATGCATCTAAACTATAAAATAAACCGCCATCTCCGCAGAGAGTCAACCGTGTTGGGCGATGGCGATGCGATGGCGTTGTCCCTTATAAGAATATCGACATCAACGATGATGAGCGACCGTTTCACGCTTACTTAACGTATTATCGCGCCAAGAAATAACCGAATCGGTTACAATTGATCGATGTAGTATACGATAATTAATGAAATCATATCGATTTACCGCAGCCATAACATTATAGTTTTAGTATGATGGGTTGTTGCGTGGCTCCTGAGTCTTTTTTTTTTGGTCGTTTTATTCCGGCAAGTTGCGTATAAAGTAACTTGTGAAGTACCGGTACCGTTACCATCGCGGTGTGTGTGCTCTGGGTTACTGTTACAACCGGAGGTGTGTCTGGTTATTATTCTATTAGCGGCCCGCGTCATTGTTCTTTTAATAATTGCCTTGTAATGGATAGTACTACTATACGAGAGTGTGTAACTACTCGTACGTTTCATCCTAAATTCGTGATTTTTTTCGCCATTCGTTATCTCGACTTTTATTCACTTACTTGCGTTTATTTTTATGTAATATAGGGAAAAGCATTGGGCACGTCCTTTGGAATCGTATCGAACTTGCTTGGAATATAAATCTTGAAATGATTCGCTATACATTATATCTAAGTGATTAACAAGAAATAAGCAGGAATACTTCGTTTTAAGCTAATTTTAGAGAATCGACGATCAGCAATTTTTGACCCGACGATTCCATGTCATTTCTTCATAATGTACTTATATCAAAATTTTGTCGACGCGATAACTCTCGTAATGATTGATGGAATGAGCTGAAATTTCTATGAGAGGTTCAGTACTACCAGGAATATGAGCCCGATAAATATTGAGAAAAATCGGCGAACCGGTTCCCGTGTTATTCGCGATTGAAATTTTCAAAAGCCTCTAACACCTGAAATAAAGCATTTACGTGAAATAAGTAGATAACCTTTTTAGTGGTACTTGAAAAGATGTACAAAAAATGTTATATGTAATTTTCATTTCTATGAAGCGGTTCTCGAATTATTCATTGAAATTTTCAAAAGCCTCTCAACACCTGAAATGAACGGGGTATACAGGTGTGGGGTTTTAGAAATGGAAACACTCCTATTTGTGCACATAAAGGGATAGGGTATGTTTGGTATCATTTCCATATAATTCGGCCCTCTTGAACTCGAATCCGTCATTGTTTTCTCGATTGAAAGTAGAGAAGTGACACAATCGTGAAATTTGTGTCGCAGAAAATGATCAATTTTTGTGAAAACAGAAGTAAAAATCAAACTTTTTTGAGTCCTGTAGGGGGGGGCCAATTGAGTCAAGAAAAATATCTTCATTACATATAAATTGAACCTCTTGAACCCGAATCCGAAGTTAGTTTCCAGATAAGAAGTAGAGAATTCTTGTAATTGTCGAACTTGCTCAGCATAAAATGTTCAATTTTTACTTAAATTGACATTAAATCGCGATTTCTCATTTTCTAACCCTTATACCTTAAACCAATTGGGGTATAAGACCCTTCGCAAATTTAGTTCGAACCTCCTGAACTCAAATTCGAAGTTCGTTTCCTGGTAGCAAGCAGGGAATTCTCACAATTATCGAATGAGCATAGCGTACAGTGACCCATTTGTGCTTAAATTGACGATTTTTTCCATTTTCAGAATAGCTCTTCCCTACTTCAAGGTAGAAAAAAATTTATCGAATAAAAAATGGCTGATTTTTAAAGTTCTACAACTTTTGTTCGAAACTTCTTTTTTCCATCATCAATTTAGCAAATTTTTTCACCCGGGTGTCCCCAAAAAAATTATGCTGCAGTAAAAAATCACGATACGACAAAAAACTTGGAACAAATGTTGTAGAGTACATATTAAAAATTAATTATTTTTTGTTCTACAATTTTTTTCATATAATCTTCAGTGGTGAGAAGCCATTCTTCTTAAAAGATGGGATTTTATGCACAGAGCCACAGACACATGAATTTTTACGAAAATTTCTATTTTCATTCGGGAAAGTATAAATGACAGATTCGAGTTCAGGAGAATCGAATTATACGGAAATGATACCAAACATTCCCCTACCTCTTTATGTGCAGAAATAGTGATCCCCTACCGCTCGTCCTCAAGGACAACTTTTCATGGCTTCCTTCTCCAAAATTTTATTTCGGTTCATACTAAAATAAAAACCACACGTCAACTCAAGAAGTATACCTGTTCTAACCGCTTAGACTATTACACGTCAATTTACTTATCTAGGTGGGTAGAATTTCCCCACAAGTCATTTTTATGCGGTTACTGCAGTTGCAGATTCCGCCATGGAAGTGGAAACAATACAATCGAGGTATATTTTGATCCATGAAAAAAAGATCTTTTCAAGTTGAGGTAGGCAGTTAGCTTTTTTACGTGTAGACTCGATCACGAGTCAGATGTAATCTGAGGTTATATCATATTTATGACGTGATTCGTGTATTGAGTTGTAACCGTAGCTTCTAATAGAATACGATCACGAGATTTTCAACTTTCCAAAATCGAGATTGAAATCCTCGTGACGAGGCAACACGGCTTGGCCGCTCTTCCTCGTACAATACCATTTCCAAAACGTACCAATAGAAAGAAAGTTATTAGTCATATAGTAGAAATGTTCTTCGACTTAATGAACCCATTCATCTCTCCGAATCCACCCAAGTTTCTAAATTTTTGTCTCGAGTGCAAATTAAACCAACCTGCCTAAGTATTCGGTAATTTGCCAATGCCAGAAGAATACCCAGTTCGTATACCGTATCGATAACTTGGCAACCTACTTTTCAAATAATGCTCGAAGGTGCACTCGGTATGCATAAAAGTGAATGGATACGTAGATACATGTGCGAGTATATGAGTACGAGTAGCTATATTGTGTGTATTTGATACGCGTTTATTGAAATGTGCAACTGGAATAACTTTTCGGATTGTTTGATAGGTTTAAACTGGCTTGAATTTTATTTATAATTAACGACCGAGGTTCATTATGATGTGCTGATGAGCGGTACGTCGCGTCGCTTCGTGCCATGCCAGCGTCTGACTTGTATTGTTTGCTTTTTTATGTGTATCTGAGCGATGGAGTAAAGGCTCCGGTTCCGGTGAATTGCGGAATTCGTTTATTCGCGTTGAGTCGCTTGTAATCATCAATTTATAATTAGATATGTATTGTGCGGATATATTTATGCGTATTTTTGTGCAGGTAACAATGCTAAGGTTGAGTGAGAAAAGTGATGGGAGGGATAAAATAGAATTTCTCGAATATTTAGATGAACGCCATTTTGGGGGGAGGGGGCTGATTCATTCCATTTCAACCATGAAAAAATAATTTCGGTATAATTTCATCAATTTGGATTTAATTAGACAGAATTTCCGGTGATCACCGATAAGTGGAGAATATTTCAGATTTGGATATCGGTAGATTCCACCAACAAAAAACTTCATGTACCCATGATGTCTATCTTTGTAAATGAAGGAGCTATAGAGCTTTGAAAATTGTTACTTTCCAAGTGAAATCAATTGGCAACGCTGAATTTAAGAAATTTTTAACTCTGGCAGTAGATGGCTTTTTGAAAATTTAAAAGGAGTTTTAATTACATTGGGATGCCCACCTTTGGAATTGAAGAAGATATTGCAACAAGAAATTCTTGTCAAAAAATTGCAAGCAAGACAGGAAAATTTCAAAATTACGTCAAGGCAATAGCCTACATTAAACAAAATAAGTGTAACTTTTTGAGAACAAAAAAATTTGTGCACAAAATTTGTCCATCTTTGAAAATGAAAACGCTGCAGAGCTTTAAACTTCGGAAATACCATTTTTCAAAGCTTTGTAGCGCCTTCATTTTCAAAAATTGACAAATTTTCCACATAAATTTTTTGTTACCACCAAAAAATTACATCGGTTCATGTACTTATTGCCTTGATGGAATTTTGAAATTTTTGTAAATCATTTTCCTTTCAAAATGAATTTTTTTTTCCAGTTGGACTCGGTTATATCCAAATCTCAAAATATTCTCCACCACTCGCGGAACACCCTATATAACTTAAGGGGTCAAGATCAAGTCACAGTCCTTCTCTAAAAATTGTTTTATTGTAAACGATTTTGATTTTTGAAATTTAGGTATTGAAATTTCGCTTTTCATTTGGTTTTTAGTTTCTGATTTTGTATCAATCAGCACACCCGTTTTTTGCGGAGATTATTCTGAAACTGGCATTATACATAGAAAGAAAAGGTTTGACGGTTTTCAACTCAGATGGAATTTTTTACAATTTCTACAACTCAAAGTGCAAATATTCCTAGCAAAGGGTTATAATATTTGACTTTTTCACATAAAAATTGCAAATTTTGTCATTTGTGGAGGGGGGCTGCAAATTTCTCCTATTTAGCTCGACTCTGGTTCCATGTAGTAGGGATGCTGATCGATTTATTGAAAAATTGGCTAGTTGATATGTCCTCAACTTTTTTTTTGCAATGTCAATGGGCCAACTTTGTTGTGAATAATTTTTAAAAATTTGTCAGACAATCGTGGCCCATGGGTGAAGTTTGTGTATATATTGAGACCTTCGACACCTGTTATCAAGTCCTAAAATTATTGGATTTCATTTTGCAGCGTAAGTGCGCCAATCTGCTACTTACCAAGTAAATTGGTTTGTAATGTGAACCTGCCAAAATGGGTGTAAATTTTTTTTGAGATTTTTTTGTAATCTTTTTTAAATAGTCCAAGTCAACTTTCTTCGAAAAATTCAAGAATCACTGAATCATTTTTGAAATGCAGGGCAGACCTGCCAACCCAAAAGTATTTTGAGTTTTTTATATTAACAATGCTTCAAAAAATGCTAGGTGGTCTTCCAAAATTTTTCAAATTTTTCAATAGGATGTAACATAAATCTCAAAATCTCGAACAATACAATTTTGGAATGAAAATGTGTCAATAATTTTTTTTTGTAATGTCAATGCACCAGTTTGACAGATTGGTTTTTTGAAAAATTTCTAATCTGTGTCAAATTTTACCAAATATTTCTTTAAAAATCCATCGTTTTAGTATTTTTTTTTTTGGAATGTAAACGCGGCTATGCGAAATTATTGGGATTTTTTTGTAACGCCCATGTGCCATGATAAATGTATTAATGATTTTCAAAAAATATTTCCAATCTTATTATCAACCATCACATTAAATTTCATTTTGGGCTGCAAACGTGACAATTTCCAATCGAAGTTTTTTTGTAATGTCAATTCGCCAAAATAAGTGTACGAGTAGTTTATGTTTTCGAAATCTTTCTCAATCTTTTTGCATAAGTATCAAGCTAACCCAACGTCCCCAAATAATCTCTAAAACCATTTGCTTTTTTTCGTAACGTTTATACGCCAAATCAGAACAACCTATGCTCAATGATTTATCAGATGTTTATGTAGATATCTTGAAAGTTCAAGGTCATTTATTCAACCATCAAAATTTTGAATTTTTAGTTATTTGCTATTACATATTGATTTATTAATTACGCAACTCTCGTCAAATCCGGATTCTCTAATACCACAAATTCTTCTAGAAAAGAACCAGTTGAAAACAGGCTAGATAATTTTTGGCCAATATTATCTTATTAACCCTGTAGCACGCGATTATTCAGGTACCATTAATAATTAAATATCCCATAGCAAAAAATTAGCTCTTTGCTGATACTACGTGCATACTTGGGACATAATGCATACCCAATATTTATGCAATCAGTTCAACACGAGCTAATACGAATACATTTTCCATGTTACGCGACGTTCGTATTCATTCGAAGGTAAGATCTTATCCCTTCGAACTGTGTGCATTGTGCATGCGTGATGGGGAATTTGGCAAAAATCGAGTTCAAATAAAATTTAGATCTTAGATTGCAGTACCTATCTTGGTATAATTTTACAAATTGCACTGCTACTAGTACTAAGTAACCTATTTTTTATAATATGTTATGATGTCTTAATGTGTAGTGACCTAAAACTACATAAAATAATGTCGTATTCTCGTGTGTGCTGTGCAGTGTGCATCCATTGACATTATCATTTAAATGTTGTAAAATAAAATAAGAGCTGTAATGAAATCAGTATACCTACTTTTAGTAAACAAACGAGTGAGAAAGATTTGAGTTGAAGAATGCCCTTTTGAAGAACTTGAAAGTCGATAGGAAAAGAAATACGTATGAAAGATTGACCGCCTTATTTTTCTTCTTAAAAAGGCTCTTCTGTATCTAAGCTAAATTATTGCCATGATTTGATGAAAAATAAAAGAAATGAAGTCAAAAAATTGATATTTTTCGAACATTGTGTCATTACATCTCAAATTTCAAGATTTTGGAGAACATTGAGAGATAGCTACCGAACCAAACTATCCAGACTAAATTTCAACCTCTCCTTCGTCTATGTCAACAAATTCTGTAAATAATAGATACGAAATCGTACAACTCTATCACTCGTACAAATTCAATCATTTTAATTATCAACTCCAACATCAATTTAGATTCCAGTAAAAAAATCCTATTATGATTATTCATCATTCTCAACCACGACCACGTTTGGAAAAATACAATCGAGAATGCGTTTTGGAAAATCACACTTTAATTGATTTCTTCTCACGCTTAGTCATCAAAATAGATGACATGTGGATTAATTCTACGAAAAATATTCGCTCGTTTGACCGTTTTATTTTTAGTGCTCGTATTAAACAATCGTCTATATTGTTTTTTTGCTGGCTCGATATCGCGTTCATAAATTAACCGCATCTTTTGCCTGTTTTTTCGTAACTGTAAATTCACGCAGCATAAATCGACTGATTGATGATTCGTTCATCTTTGTTTGCGATTTTACATCTGATAACAAAGTTGAAAAAATATCGTGTTGGATGTTGCGATAATGAGTGGACTATTCGAGAACTCACTCGCAGTGGTAGATTACAAGAATAATTCGACCATATCGACGTATTGCTCGTCTCGGTCTGTTGTCGTATTATTACGTACGCCCAAGACCAATACTAGTTTGATTTCTGATGGTGGAGTGAACATGAAGATGGACACAGGTTGTTGTGCTTGATTCGATTACTCGCTGAATTGATCGCCTTCTGCGTGTTTTCGCATTCGTACGTATGCGTTCTTAAGTGAGAAGAAAGTAAAAATAGTAAATTCCGATGAATTCATAAACGAGAACAAATCGAAATTCTAAGCCTATACAGTTCGGTTACACGTCGATTAAAATATAACACTGTGCGAATGTAGGATATCGTGAAAGTTAAAGCCAAAAGTTGAGTTATTGCCCGCAGCATATTGTACGTAGTACTCTGTCTGTTCTATCTATGTGCTCTGTGAGCTCTCTAGTGAAACTCTTTTCCATAATTAATGATCCGAAACAGGGGTTCGTAATCGTTTATTAAATGATTTTTTTTCTCGACCTTATATACGGTTCAAGTTCGCGTTCTGGTTTTATTTGTTCATCTTCGAGTATTTTGTTTTCATCCCGAACCGAAAATTTTATTTTATCTGGGTACGTTGACTCGTGGTACGTGGTGTTCGGTCGTATTATTCGTGATTATCTCAGAATGCAGTAGGTAGCTATGTACTCGAAGTCGAAATTACGCAATGTATCTTCATTTTATATACGTACTCGTATCTACTTTATGCACATACAAAAGAACGTGTGCTCTACGTACAAAGATAACACTCCATATGTAAGATTAAATCAACGAACCGAAGCTCCGCGAGTATTACAATTGAAACACTACTTATAAAAATCGTCTTCGAGATCGCAGATTCTATTGAAAATTACCAAGTGGGTTGAGAGTTTACCATTTTTTTTCTACTTTGAAAGCTAGGTCACGCGGACGCCGCGCGATGTAAGAATCAACGTTGGCGTTTTTCTTTCTTTTTTTTCGCTTCTACTGCCTCGATTTAAGCCTATGTATGCTAGATTGTTTACATAGCTGTGTCACCGCATCGCCTCCTACCTCGGATTATTTTTAACGTATTTCCGAGAGTATAGTATACCGAACGCTGTAGATACCAGCTGGTATAGGTAGTTTATAAGATGCCAATAAATTTAAAAGCTGTAAAACGGCATCGCTTTGGTTGACGTTGACCTACATGCGAAGCTGTGCTGGGTTTAGATGTGTGCAAGGTCTAGCTGAGGTGATTATGACCGATGGCGATGGCGGTGGTATCTGTTGAAAATTTTTCACACGTTGAAGAAAAATTTGAATGTGTCGACTCTTGAGCAACTAAACGTTGGAAAATTTTGGATTTTTAAATGTATTTGTTGGGAAAATATTGCTCATGTGGAGTAATGATGTGAAGTCATGTTTCAAAAAACAAATTTTTGAAAAATGACAGTTTTAGAAATTCTTTTTGAGACGATTTTGAGCTAAATAATTTCAAAATGGTCCTGAAATGTGTGTGGGGGGAGGGGAGGGGTCAAAATTCTTCTAGTCATCGGATGAGGTATAAAAATATGTTTTTTGACTTCTTGAGTTCACTAGAGATGTTATTTCACCAAAAATGGTTTCAAGTGGGGTTGGACTTTACTCAAAATGTTGGAAAATTTCGAATTGGTTATCAAAGTGCATCTTTTCAGAGCCCTGGAATCAATTTCTGAGGTAATTTTGAACTTAATTTTAAATTGATTTCCTCCCTCTTGGGACTCCTTCTGTTTTGTTTGCATTCAATGACATCAAAACGGACTCGAAAGGCCATAGAGCCCTTCTCTCTCATGAAAGTATAAAACATAGGATATGCTTTTGCTCTTTCGCTATGTCAAACTGAAGTGCACATTACAGTCTGACATAATGCCTGACTTTATCTAATTGTAAGTTCAATGATTCGGGCAAAATATTATCATGTTTCGTGAAATGTCTAAAAGTTGAATTTTGAAACAATCTAAATTTTTTCAAGTTCAAAAGTCAACTGACCACTTTATAAAATTTTTCAAAATCGAAGAAGTCAGAATTTTTGAAATTTTTTAAGTTCAAAAAATCGTTTGAAATCTGAAAAATTTTTCAATTCCAGAAAGTCCAAAATAGCCTGACAAAATGTCTGAAAGTCAGCGTGAGGGAATTTTCTATCGTTTTTTTGCAGCTTTGGTCATCGCCAATACTTATCCTATGCTAAATTTTGATCCTATGCTCAATAACGTCGAAGAATTTTGATTTTCGTTCCTCTACTTTCCCTCACCTTGTCCAGATCGCTTTGGTATTGTGGTCTAAAATCAGCCCAGAAATGGTTCAATGGACTTCGAAAGTAAAAAACATACTCGTAGTCAGTTCGTAATTGATAAGTTCAAGTGACCGAATGTGAAGATTCGACTTTGTGTTTTCGATAGTTAATTTTTTTTTTTTTTGAAATACGACTTCATTACTCCGGATATGCAATATGGAACTCGATGGTAGTGCGAGAAAAATTCCTGTCAGAAAACGACGATGAGAATGATTTAACGACTTAAGTATTTCTTCAATTTGTGGAGTATTATCAGCTCCATTCTTCAAATTTTATTAATTTTTTTAAATAATGGTACCTGATAACGATCCATGAGGCTTATCATTTTTTATAAATGCAATTAACCTACGTATTTCAATTTTTCATTAATTTGCACTGTTCGCTCTCCTCCTTTTGCCCTTCACGATGTATCAAATCTTATTAAAAGAGCTGAATCAGGTAAAATATTTCAAAACTTGATAAATTAATTTGTACAGAGGTGAAGCATATCATATAAAAAATTAACATTCGAATCATACTCTACCTAATACGAACCCTAATGAGCATGCTGTTAATTTTTAATAAAAAAAATTTGCCTAACCGAAGCATTTAGGAAGTTACGAGTGTATTGCATCGTTCGAAAAACTTCACCGGTCACAGCTCTGTAACTCCTTGAATATTCAAGCTGGACAAAAACGACCCATTACATCATTTTTAACAGTCTGAAAATTTTTTTGATAAAATCTGTTGTTATGTAACATGTGTATCGAATAGTACAATAGGTGAAGTGATCCCAAGCACGAATTTGAAACTAATCATTCGACAATTTGTTTCTTCTCTCCTCATATGATCGTATAGATACTAACTTTTAAGACCAGCCCCAGATTTCAACCCTCTCGGCCATTTTTCGCCAGGTGTGGCTCCAAGACGGAAGGGTTTAAGAAAATTCCACTTCATTTTTTCGCGATTTTCTTATCAATTTTTCGCATTTTATAGGGTTTTCAATGTATTCTCAAACCGTTGAATTATTTCACTGCCAAATTTTATGGCTTCTTTTTTGATGTTTTTTAAACATTGAATTCGGCAACCAAGTATTTTAAAACACAACAGCAAACATTCCATTGTTATTTTACCATCCAAAATTGCATTATCTTACATGACGAGAGAAATTTTCAAATGCTTAGCGTAACTTCATACAACAACAACACAAATAACGTTACGCAATGAAAATTTTTTTACAGTATTGACAATCTTTTGCGAAACCGTTACGAGAAGCGGCACGTTCAAAAAACCGGAATCCGGTACGATTTATGACGTCACCTGGTCGTATTTGGCGTTTATATTTATATTTTATAATGTTATATATTAATTTAAAAAAATTATAATCGTGAATTACGCGCGGGTAATTGGCCGGATATGAAATTTCTTAATGAGACCTCTCCACTCCAGTCTCCATTCATTCGTGATCCAGTTTGCGGACAATTCAGTATAATAATTGTATATCCGTATGAGAATGGGAAAACAATACTTTAACCTTTTAATTCTTTTAACAATAGGTCAAGTATTTCAGTTTGAACGATTATGGGTGATCTTTTATAGTCTTTGGAATTAATGTTCGTTTTATTTTGTTGAGAATAATTAATAAGTACACGTACACTAGAAAAATGTATTGAAAAATTGAATTATTCAATTTAAATGAAGAATTGAAGGGAAATATGTGAAATTTTGTTCAGAAGTTGGAACGATTCGTGCAGTGAATTTTCAGCGAGGTTAATGATCTGTTTGGGTGAAGGAAGGATAAGTCATAAAATTACATAAGATTGTTTGAGAAAATCTAGAGAAAATTACATTTCGAAATTTTCATTTAAAAAATTAATGAAAATTGGGAACTGGTTCGAAGCAGACGAATTATTGATTTTATCGCCATAAAAAAATAATTGATCAATTAATTGTTGAAAAATTATTTTAAAAATTGCAGTCTCGCAACGTTCGATGGTACTTTTTCGTTGCAATTAATTATGCACATTCGATGATAAAACTTTCTTCGATTTTTTTCGCCATAACAACCTTTTGGAGGAAAAAAATTGCTAGGTACTTTCAAAACAATAAGATATAAGTAGGTTAACCAGCGCTTAAATATACCTACCGAAACAAGTATCTGGTATTTGAAATCGATAATTTAAAATATCCATCCGGATTGCAAAACAAGCGGATTTAGGTCCATGGACCGGGTGAAATGAACGACTGTAGTGTGCGAAATATGCCATATTTAGAATTTTTTTTGCTTAACGAGCCACCGAGGGGAATAATTATATAAAAATTAATACAAACTCGGAAACGTCCACGTTTGAAGTAAGATTTTGCATGAAGATACAGTTACTTTTACTGACAGTACACGAGGTAATTTCTATTCCGCGTACATTTTCGTGTTTATCAAATTAATGAAAGCGTCGGTCTGTGCTGTTTGGTGCAGCACGGCGCGGGGGGGATCGCAGCATCGTTCATTTACGCGTGAATCTTGAAATTTCATTAATTACCAACGCAGTGCGAGGAGCAATGGAAGAAAGTGAAATTAATTCGCATTTCTCATAACCTTGTGCACTTCGAGTTCGGTGCGATTCTCGTTTATGTTTAGAGGTGAAGTTCGCCGCTGCTCGAACAATACTCACGACGACAGCAATTCCACATTATGGGTTTGTTTTTGTTCGGGTACATAATAGAAAAATCGTGAGAAAAGCAGTTAACTGTTTTTCTTAGTTTTTTTTTTGCTGCTGCTGGCATGGCATGGCGTCTAAGACAATCGAGTTACGAGTATTTAAGAGAGAAACAAATAAAAAAATGTGAAAATCCTGCGATTTTTAGATAACGGTTCGAGCAAGGACATTGTAAAGGACGTCGACCGCGTGTGCGAATATAAACAAAGCGTCGGTGTGTGAGTTTAATGTGGTTATTTACATGTGTGGGCTGTGGGTACTTATGTAGTCGGTTCTGTACGAATGTAATGATTTGTTTAATCACCTTCGTTGGGGAATTTTGGAATACTTGACTACTTTCTTAGTAGATTATTTAGTTTGTGTAAATGTAATGTGTTTTCGAGGTGATGTCGGCGGAGGGGGAGAGGGTAAAATGAAAAATGCAAGTTGGGCTACGTTTGTTGTTTTTAAAAAGCGTAATATCTGTACCTTCTGAAAATGAAGTCGGTTTTGTAAAAAATCGTAAAAAGGGTTTCAATTATAGATTTAGAAAAATACAAATTAATAAAAAAAATATTTTTTGAAAACCTGATGAAAATCGAAAAATATTAGAGAGACTTTAAAAACTAATTTCAGTTCGTTTTGAGTGAATTTGGAAGACTTTGACTCTGTTTTAGAAATTATTTAATTGAAGAATTTTTACTTTTGCTATATTCGGAACAGGTACAAAGGATTCTCAAAGTTGGCTAGCTCTTGAACATCTGTAAAGCAGAAATTGAAAATTTCGAAATAAGTAGGTTTCAAAAACGAAATTTTTTCATAATTTTTTGGATGACATTATATTAAATTTTATGACCTTTTTATCAAAATATGTGATTTTTAAGTATTCTACGGCAATTTTTAATTTTATCAGGGTGTCTACAGAGTCATGAAAATCATCGATGGATTAATTTGAATTTTTTAACGTGTTTTTTTGTTGTGAAGTTACAAAAATTTTCTAGAAAAAAAATGGAAAAAGTCGTGGAAAAGTCATAGATTTCCAAAAAAATCAAGATTGTTTATTGAAATATCAAGTTTTGAGATATTTTTCAAAATTTCTATTTTTCTATTGAAATTTACCAGACTTTTTATGTCTTTAAAATACCTCAAATTTTATCAAACTTGTTTCAAATTTGTGAAAATGATCAAGATAGTCAAGAAAACAATTTATAATGTAATAAAATTTGTTAAAACATCTTCAAAATTCTACAAAAATTGTAGAATTCGTTCAAATATTGGTAAAATTGCATAAAATTACTAAAAAAAAATCCTGTTGAAATTGCTCATAAAAACCTAAATGTTTTAAAATTACATTTCTCTATTATTTTAAGTCAATTTTCATAAAAATTCAATGTAATACAAATCATTTAAGTTATACGAAAAAGAACAAAACCTGATAAAATTATTGCAAAAATCTTCAAAATTAGGCACCTACTTAAAAACGTGTTCAAAATATATCAAAAATAGTTTAAATCATATTAAAAATGTTTTAATTGCTGCAAAAATTGTTTAAAAAATCGTTCAAATCAAATTTGCTGAAAAAGACGTTCAAAATGTGTTGTAAAATTTTAATGAAATGGCGTCAGAATTACGTACTCAAAATGTTGAAAAAAATTATATTTTCATGTGATTTTATTTTGAGTTAATTCTTTTACAGTCGATAAGTTTTCTCAAACTTTTATGACATTTTGAGTAGCTTTTTCGAAAATTCACTCATTGTAGATGAATTTTCTTCAATATTTTTGTTACGTTTGCATGTTTTTCTTGGAAATTGAACGTGTTTTTTTTTCATATTTTACAGAATTTCCATTTCATTTTCGAAAAGTTTTGAGATATTTGAAGCAATATTCTTATTGAAGTTAGATCGATTTTGATATGGTACGTTTGATAATCTTCTTGGAAATTTTGACAATTTTTTCAAAATCTGAGAATTTTTTCGATGTTTTAAGCAGCTGTTGCGTTATTTTGAATATTTTGACATGGATATGTCTGGGAAGGAGGAGGGGGGTGTCATCATGAAAATTTGAGCGTCACAGTTATCCGGAGTAATAATGTCATGTCTCAAAAAAACAAATTCTTGGAAAATGGCTCTTAAAGAAATTCTTATATTTCGAACGTTTTCAAAATTGACATTAAACCTCGTTATTACTTTCTATTGCAGATTTTTTCCCCCAAACATTTCGACTTGTTTCAGGTTTTTGAGTTCTCTAAATCCGTTTCTGGGGTTATTTCGACCCTTAACAGAAAGTGTGTGTACCTGGGATGAGTAGATGAATCCAAAATTTAAAAATTTTCGACGTCATCTAGTGAGGTGCCAAAATGTTTCTTTTTTGTCATCTTAAGTCCGTTTTTGACATTATTATGCCAAAAAAAAGTAGAAAGGATCCAAAAGGGATGGGGCTCGACGTAAAATTGTGGAAAATTTTAATTTGGATATCAATATTAAATTAGTATGATTTCTGACCGCGGAAATTTATTTATGACGAAGGAATTTAGAACTGGAACCCCAGATATCCCGGAGAAATTGGGGGAGGGGTGTACCAAAAATCAAAATTTTTGATGTTATCGAATGGTTTTTAATTTCTTTGACCTCTCAAGCACATCTCGACTTGAAATTTGGAAAATTTCCAATTGGTTATCAAGCAGGTGTAAGTGTGTTTTTCAACACCTGGAATCCATGCGTGGATTAATTTCGACCATCATTCCTTTTTTGTTTTTTTGGCATCGAATAACATCAAAAACAAACTCGAAAGATGAAGTAACGTGTATTTAGACTTGGATATCATACCTGGCTCGATTACAACTGAAAATTTTGATTTTTGGTCCTCGTCCTCCCTTCACCTAACTGGGTCAGTTTTGGTGGTTTGACTTGAAGTTACCTCAAGAATAGATTATAGAAATGAAAAAAATACACATTTCATATGCGAAATACTAAATTTTTCAAAATTTTGCTTGTAAATTCCCCCTTCCTCGGGTCCAGTTTTGGGGTTTTTGATGAAATAACATCAAACACGAACTTGATAGATCGTCGTTTGGGGGGGGGATGAAATTTGGAAAAAATTTTGTCATAGGGTAATTGGAGAAGGTATACTCGTAAGTAGAAGCTAAAAAATTAATTTAAAAAAATTATTTTTTTAAGTAAGTTCTGTAAGTTTACAACTTTTTTTTGATAATTTCTTTACAGCTTGCCCAAAAATATAAAATATTGTTTCATCTGAGGAAATGATTCAAACTTGGTATATTTGATTGTATGTTTCGATCATCCGGACACATTTCCGGTTGACTAATTTTAACCCAGATTCCCAATCCGTTTACCCATCCATCGATTTATTTCAAATGGATATTTCATTAAAAAAAACTTGCACTTTTATCCTATCACTTCGGTATGTCCACAGTACACCTTGTACTACAATCATTAATCTCAATTACACTATTCAAACGAACCGTTAGTTCGACTAGCGAAAGTAAATACTTAATCAGACATAACGCCGGGTAATTTAACTCATCATTTCACCGATACCGAAGCGAAGTTAAACATGCATATTCGATCTTCGACTAGTACCTCACCTGGGCTTAGGCATACCGTGATCATGAACGTCGGCATTCTCTTCCATTTAATTGCATATAATTCGATCGGTAGATACACTCGAAAGCGTTCCAACGCACTAGAAGAAATAATAATATCGCGATTTTGAGAATCTTTAAAAAGGTAACAATCTGCGTTCGTGTAGATACGTAACGCACGACAATTCATATACTCACTTATAAGATACTTAACTGTATGGTATTTAAACTGTACTTGTGGGTATTCGAGAGCGGGGAATTTAGATGCTGTAATGTCGTGCGGTTTGTGATATTGCAAAATATGTGTACCTTGGTATACAGAGAAAGATTTTCATTCATAAATAATGTATTAATGCCAAAAATGGCGTTGGCACGTACAACGCTGTAGATAAATACGATTTTGATTATTCTTTTCGTCAAATTAACTTACTCGTACGTTGGAAATTCGATATAATACCTTAGATGGGTTTGGTTTGTTGAATTCGAGACGCGATTATGTTCAAATGAGATGTTACTTTCTTCGCAACGCTAGGTACATAGACATCGACATGGTCATTTGCACATTATGCATGAAAAAAATTCGCGAATAATTGATACTCGAGCTGGCATTAAGAATAAATATTTATGCGAGTACTTTGACATGTTGAAAATTGGCATTATAAATAACGTTAATGTGCAACTTTCGATGTTTGTTTCAGAGAAAGACAAGTACCAACTGAGTACCACGAAGGTCATGCAACGAAGAGAAATTTTCGACGATAGTTTTCTTGGTTGGCGATGAAATTTATTATGGCGCTAAATAATTAATACCTACGACGAATCCGGTTTCTCGCCGAGGTATAAATCGGTGGCAAAAATGACAGCTGTCCAAGGCGATATATTCTTCAACGATAGGAAACCCCTAGATTATAATATGGCTCCGATCAAAACTCCCGAATTTGTCACCGTTGTTACAGTGGATCCGATAGAACCAAAGAGTAAACAACCATTCGTGACTATATTATCGATCGGAGCCAACGATGATGGATGGACTGGAGATGGTGAGGAGGTTCTGGTTTACAGGTTACCTGGGGAAAGACTCGGATTTGGATTGAAATTCGACGGTGGCTCGAATGCCAATGAAAAAGTAACCAAGTTGATGATCCAGTCGTGTGCTCCGGATAGTCCTGCGTCGAGGACGGTCGTCTCTTGGGGTCATTTCTCACCCGGAGATGAGATATTGCAAATCGATGACGTACCGGTGACCGAAATGACTCGAATGGAGTGCGTTCGTAGTCTCAAAGAGTCAAACGTTCAGCTAAAACTTCGTGTCAAAAAAGGAGACATTAATAATATCCGAGGCAGCGGCAACACCAGTAGTAAACAGCAGCCAAAAAACATCCCTCCTCCTGTACCACCACGAAAATATCCTCGTCGTGGTTCCAAACCAGTCTGTCCCAGATCTACCAATGGTCCTTCGGATGGATTTGATAAAGAAAAAGAACGGGAGAAATTCAACGTCCCCGAGCCTCAAACTTATACCGATCTGATTGCCCAAGAGACTGCATCATTGGGCAATCACGAATCGGAATCGGATGACACAGGTAGCAGCATGAGCACAGTTGTTGATAAACAATTCTCAACACCGACCACTTCCAATTCCAGTTTCTCCGATATACGTTCCATTAACTCGGCTGAAATCACCGTACCTCCTTCTCCAGACGATTTTTCCAAACGTAAATTCGATCTGGATAAAGTTCTCGAACCTTTTCTCCAACTCGAACGCGAGTTCTCCTCCAGTGTTACCATCGAAGACAACAATGACCTTTTTGAAAAACTAGTCGCTGCTGCCATCTTGAAAGAAACCAACGATGGTACCCAAGTTATGCTAGAACCACCCGATAACTTCCAAGATCAATGTTACCAGACCAAAAATGCTCTTGAAATGGAAAACGCCGCGCCTCCGGAAGAACCTCCGAAACCATTACCTCGAAAAGAGATACCCAAAACTGTCACCAAATATGGTAAAAAGAGACCGCCTCCTCCGCCACCCCAAGCGAATGAGAAATCCAACCGGTGCCCGACGCCGAATCGAGAAGATCACCATGAGTCTTCCGATTCAGACATCAGTGTCGATCGATTACCCAGATTGATCGATTTCGTACCCAAAGATCGCGTCGATCTGGTTATACCCAGCGCCGTTCACCCTAATCCTGTCGATGTCTTATTGGAGCATCAACGTATCTTGGCGATCGTGCATCCGGAAACCACTGACCATGAAGGATCGCATGCTTCGGTTAATGAAATGCAGTGCAATGTCCAACAGACGAACAGATTACCAAGAAGTGACCAAAATCAACCCATTGAAATTGCTTATCGTACCGATACCAGGTAAATTCGCATTTGTTTTGTACTTGCTTAATATTTTACCTAGGTTGAAATTCGCGTCGCATTGTTCGACCATGCATTACGTTAATTTCTTAATTAATACCGAAGCGAGATGAAAAACGAAATCATTCGTGATGCAAGTACCCACCTACCTCGATACCTGCATTCGCGGTTCAAACAATACGGGCATTATCGTGTGTTATTCTACGAGTGTCGAGTATTCTTCCTCATTGTTTCCACTTTCCTGTTGAGAAATTTTTCGTGGTGTTGGATAAGTTGCCTAAGCGGTATATTGCGGATGTTGTGATGTGTAAGTTATTACATTAGTTGTGTTGCATGAATGATCTGGTGAACGCCTGCTTTCTTGGAGTATGCTACATTTATTTTTCAAAAGTGTGATAATTTATCAGCGGTTCGAATTGAAGGCATCGCGATTAGAAACATTATTCTTTCCTTGCTATTTTTTTTGACGATGGATCAAGGATCTGACCTAGAAATTTTTGAATACTTGGGTTTATTTTTTTTAGCGATATAGCCATTTTTAGAAAAAACGCGTATGAATTTTACAAAAAAATTTTCAAACAAGTAGAAAGGTTGATTTTTCAATTTTTGGAAATTATTTTTTATTAAAAATAGTAAATTCTAAAAATCGTCAAATCGAGACAAAATTCAACAAATGCATGGGAAATACTATTTCTACACCATACTGACACCCCTCCCCCAAAAATAATGAAATGAATAATAGCTTTACGCTTACCCCATTTTTAAAAAAAGGCGTAGCAGACAGGCCGCTACTTAAGAGCCGAATTTTTAATTAAACTCGTATCGTGTTCCCACAAAAACATGTTTACTTTTTAGCATTAGTAATAGTTTTGGAAATCCAGTTTTGGTTGTAGTTTTG
>FIZU01035607.1:0-19842 GCA_900064475.1 Pseudococcus longispinus
CAAGAAAAAAAATTTCGACCAGAAATGACCTAGTTGAGGGAGGAAAACGTTTTAAGAATTCGGTGTTTTGAAGATTTAGGTATGACCCCCCTCTGACAAAAATCCGAAAAAATTCTGATTAGTGTAAAATAGTCTGGAAAAACAGAAAAAAAATCCGGACTGCCCGCACCAAAACTGTGCCCCCCACGGAAATTTAAAGCCTTAAAGGTTGATTTTAAAGTCATTATAGGGGTCGAAAAAAATTGAAAAAATTTCAGAACACTATTTTGGGGATGCAGCCCCCAGGGGTGGAACACAAGGATTCCACCAAAGCTCGAAAATAACAAATCGGAAGTCATGAAAAAAATTTTGAATTTCGACCAGAGGCCGATTGACCCCCTTACCACACCAGAGCCTTTGTACGAAAAAAATTGTACCAAGAGAGCGTAACCCGGTTTATAGGGGTGATTTGGCCCTGAGAACTGAATTTTAAATTATCCAGCGGAAGTTGGTTCTTATGGCGTAAAACCCCCTTGACAGAATTTCTATCTCGATATCTCAACCCTAACCCCTTTTAGGGGGTTGCGTCATCATCTGAGTTGATGGTGATAACGTCCGATATCAACATTTTTTCCAGATCTTTTGCCAAACCGGCGGAGGTGCCTTCATTGCCTCGATCTTGCAGGCCAACTCAGCTTTAATTCGCCTTTCTTCTTCCAGTTCTTTTTGTAGACTGGCGTTGAGTTTTTTTGCGTTTTCGTTTTTAGTAACGAGATTTTTTATCGCGGTGATATTTTCTTCTGATGTCTTTTTGAAGCTGTCCGCGACGATTTTATATGCCTCGGGCTGTGTTAAAGACATTCCAACCTGCTTGTTCTCGATTATCGGTATAACGATGTTCAAAATTTCAGCGAAATTTCCATTTTTGGCAGTTTTCAACCGAATTTTTTCAAACTGGCAAGGATGGTAGATAGTATCAATAGTGGTTTTTGAAATTTTTTGAAAGAAATTTCGAGAACTTTTCCAAGGTTAAAATATGGGCATTTTAAGCTTTCCAAGGGTCATTTTGGTAAGCCCTTTCCGGCCTTCGGCGCCTGAAGTAAAATCATCACCCCGTTAAAATTTCCTCGTGTGGATCTTCAAAGATATATCTGAATAGACTTCCCTGACGAGCTTAGCCAAGTCTTTATACTTCAATATACACCATTCTTGAAAACCAGAAGTATTTTCACTGACCGTAGGCCTAGGCTGCCATGGTACCGTATCTAGATAATCTATGCATGACTTGACAAAATCATCTTCAGCATACCATTTCTTTGCTGAATGACTTTCAATGGTTAAAATGTATTTCGTATAATATTCAGTACCAACCACTTTTTTATTTTTCCAAGGATTTAGGGAAATTAAATCCCTCAAAATATTTCTTTTTATCTTTAAACAAGCCTTGATATAAAACAACCTGTCTTATAAAGCGAGCTCGTTCATGCAAACTAGGCGAAAGAATTGAATACCATTTACATCGAAGGATGAGAGATATCGACTTGAAAAAAAAACAGACATGATTTTTAGGCTCCTAGATCACCTTGAAGAGACATGGATTGGTTTGATTTGAGCTCAGTTGAACGAAGTATTATAGAAAAATTACCTCGGATGAAAATTTTCGCAGAATTGAAAATTCATTTTACCTTATTTGTTTTAAATAATTAGGGTTTAAGCCGACGTTGGTGAGGAAATAGTCACTTTTGAAAAAAACGCGGTTTTTCGCCTAGTGCCACCTGCCTGGCACCTCGGCCACCCCTGAACAAATGAAATTTGTGTTTCTACACATCCCCACGCAATTGACCTCGAAATTGGATACGACTTACTGCCCTATAGCGGAGGGTTGAAAAGATCGCTGAAAAATCGAAATTTTTAAGTTACAAAAAAAGAAAATACCTACTTTTTACTTGGTAACTAATGTGAACCTAAAAGGCCCCTAATGATGCAAACAAATTATTTCGATTAAAAAAATTGAAAATTTTTCATTGCAGTCTTGCCAACTTTCAATTTTTATAAGAAATCGTAATATTCTCAATTTTTCATGGTGAAAATCAAAGGTTACTTACTTAGATTCAGTAACAATTCCAGTTCATAACTTCTTGTTTGTTGTAGTATCGAATCTGGATTAAGTTGTATTAAATTTGTTTAAATAAATTAAAAACACGAACACACGTTTGAAAACAGCTTAGAAGCTTCGCGATTTATAGCTAAAGGAGGTCTTGAATTAATTTTTTTTCCAAGTGGATGGCCAAGCTGAAATACGAGTGTGTTTTTTTTAGCATAGGATATGCTTTTGCGATGGCCAAACGCGCGAAAAACGTTATGAAATTCCGTCACGGTGACTTTTAGGCATTTTGTAAATACTTTTTTGAACTTATCTTCAGATTTTTTTTCAATTTTTGGACTTTGGCAATTTTATAATTAGATGCGAAACAGATGACCTTTTAGACTACGAAGATTCAAGAAATTGTCGTAAGAAATTCTTCAAATTGGCCAACTTTTCCGAAAAAAAAAAATGAAGTAAAAATCGTTAAAATTGCCAGAAATGTGAAAATGGTCATAAAGTTCATGAAAATCATTGAAAATGTTGCAAAAGTTGTTAAAACATCGTGAAAATTGTTTGAAATGTTATAAAAGTTGTCCATAATTTCATAAAAATCATTGAAAATGTTGAAAAAGTTGTGAAAAAATAGTCAAAAATGTTTTAAACATTGTAAAAATTGCCAAGAATTTCATAAAAATCATTGAAAATATTACAAAAGTTGTGAAAAAGTCTTAGAAAATGTTGGATATTACATAATTTTTATGCATTTTTGGACAGTTTTCACAACATTTCACACATTTTTGATGATTTTATTGCAACTTTCGCAACATTTTCAATAATTTTCATGAAATTCTTAACAATTTTCATCTGGTTTTACACATTTTTTACGACTTTTTCACAATTTTTTGAAATATAGAACAACTTTTTCACGACTTTTTCAACATTTTCAATGATTTTCAAGAAATTTTGAACAACTTTTACCACATTTTAGACAATTTTTATGATTTTTTAATAACTTTCGCCACATTTTCACTGATTTTTTATCAAATTTTGAACATTTATACGCCGTTTCAGGCATTTTCACAATTTTTGCAAAATTTTTACAACATTTCCAATGATTTTTATGATATTCTTGACAATTTTCACAATATTTCTGAAATGTTTTCTGACATTTTCACTTCGTTTACAACTTTACAATAATGATTATGAGTAGTATATACGGGTCTTCACCCCACTCAACCCATTCAATCATATTTCTCCAAAATGAATATCAATATTAAAGGAATTACACTTCAAAAAAATTATAAAAATAAAATCAGAGCACAAGGCGTGCAGGTAAAAATCAATGTGAATATTTTCTGTTATTTCAGCGAATTTCACAGATTTTTTTACTTTGTACAAAATCCTCAAAAATTCAACAGAAGTGATGCCCTATACCTGTTATTTCAACGTTTTAAGTCTTTTTTCAGGCATTTTTTAGAGAAATCACCTGTACATTATTTTTACCAAGGTAGGTACCCAGTAAAATAACTTCACCAAGGTAGGTAGTAGGTACCTAGTAAAATTCATCAGCCCAGAATTTTATAGATTTTTCCAAGTATTTTAATACGTGATGGATGTAACTCACCTATAGTACACGAACTTTTTAAAAGGTGTACGAGCATGCTAATTTTTTTCAAAGATGGTTGTTCACCCCACTCGTTTATTTAACCGAAAAAGTCAAAAGATGCAAAACGTGTTAATAACATTCAAGCTCAAAAAATCTTGGTTTAGTTGACGAACTTTTTAAAAGGCAAAACGTGCTAATTTTTTTCAAGTGAAGATTTATCCTAAAAGTATTTACCAAAGACGCACGAGTATACTAATTTTTTTGAAGACGGATGTTCACCCCAATTACTTAGAAGGCACACAAGCGTGTTAATTTTTTCAAAGACGATTGTTCACCCCACCCATTTATTTATCTGAAAAATTGAAAGGCACAAAACGTGCTAACTTTTCCCAAGACACTTTAGAGGCACAAAACGTGCTAACTTTTCCCAAGATACTTCAGAGGTTCAAAACGTGCTAACTTTTCCCATGACACTTCAGAGGCTCAAAACGTGCTAACTTTTCCCATGACACTTCAGAGGTTCAAAACGTGCTAACTTTTCCCATGACACTTCGGAGGTTCAAAACGTGTTAATTTTTTCAAAGATGCATACTATTATTTTACATTAAATAGGTATAAAAAAGAACTTCCTTACAATCAATATCACATGAAATGAAAAATTAGATAATTTACATAAATTGTAGCAACTGTACATCTACACGGTATACATCGCAAATACGAAAGATTAGACGAATACAATATTTTTTCGGTTGAGAGAATTACAAAGAAAACATGCAGTAATTCGATGATTTTTTACACCTGACTTTGAGACATTATGTCAGACCTTTTTGGACTTGGAAGAATTTTCAGATTTCCATTCACTTTTTGGACTCGGAATATATTTGAGAGATCATGCTGATTTTCAAACATTTTGTGAGACTATTTTAGACTAGCTAGACTTGAAAATTTTTTCAGATTTCAATTTAATTTGAAAATTTTTATGAAGGGTCAGTTGACTTTTGTACTTGGAAAAATTTAGATTGTTTCAAAATTTGACTTCTAGGCATTTCACTAGACATGATGACTAAGGGAACAAAAAATTGCAAAATTATGTTTTTTTCAAGGGTTTACTAGAGGGCGAGAACGAAAGTTCAAGGGTTTCCTTGATCGATTTTTTTATGGAGAATTCTATCCTGACCATGATGTTTGAAAAGGAGGAGCAGACGAATTAATTCGACTCTGGAGGAAAATTAGAAAAATGTATATGATTTCAGTCAATTCCCTTGTGAAATTTTTTTTTTAAATTTGAGGTTTCTTGAAGATTGGGCTCTATATTTTGGAAAGTTTTAGCTCCTCTACGACGTAAAAAAAGATCATGTTTTATTTGATCGAATCAGTACACACCTATCAATATTTTTCTATTTGCCCCTGATTCATTCAGTTGTTCTGGGTAGATGATACATATCATTTTTTCATGGTAGTTTGCTCTTTTCACAACACTTGTTCAAGTTTCGATTGGCTCGAAACCATTTTCCATGTTCACTTACCATTTTGATATTATTTTATCTGGCAGTATCGTAAACCGAAACCTTTATAGTAAAAATCGGCATTAAAACGTTGCCTATGAGCTAGGCGTCGTGCGGTGTCAAGCTATACGTATAAGAAGTACTATACATATAGATACTAAATTTATATACTCGGAGTACAATATTCGCGATCAAATTTTTATGGAGTTACGCGTCGTCGTAAAAATCAGTAAAATAAAAATTCATATATGTATAAATATTAGGTACGAGCCATCGTAATACGCCTAGACACTACGATACCTATATCTACAGCACGCACACGTGAAAAATATTTTATACTCGATGTTGTTGCTTTTGTTGTTATTCGTGCAGAAGAAAAACTCGACGCGGTGTCGTGGCGAATAGCTTTGCCATAGAAAGGAGGAGGTGTAGGAGTGGAAAAAAAAAGAGTAAACGTCGTGTTTACCGAAGAATTTAAGCGTTACAAAGAAGATTGCCATAACGAAAACACGCCACGTCGCGCCGCCGTCGTTGCTGCGAGCTGTGTGAAGAATGGTACATCTCGTCAGCATCCTTATTTCCCCTCCCCCCTCCCCCTCGGCTCGTTTCGCCGACCACCCGATAACGTGAAAAGTAAAAATATTTCTTATTTTTTCCGATCTTTTCCGCCTTCGTTAATCGGATTAAGATTAATTTGCTTTTTCACCATCACCGCGCCATCCTCTTTTATTTTTTTCCTCTCCGGGTAATCGTCATCGTCACCGCTGCGATGCGCCCGCAAACACGCGGCCGCCTCGGATACGCGACTCGAATGAATCGGCGCGTTACGAAAATTCTTCTTGGTTTTTCTCGCTTTCCTCTTTTTTTTTTCCTACTTTTTCGTTTTTTTAAAAGGTTGAAATTCGATTTTCGGCGCTTTTCCGGTACGTTGCATTTGCGACGTGCGAATGGATGATGTGGTGCTGGATGCGTGTTGGATGCGGAGACGGATTGGTATCAGGAGTTTGTTTGGGTGAGAAAGGGTGTTTTGAAGAATAAGCGAGGTGTGTATTCGAGGGGTTCTCGTGGATTTGAGGGTACGATTGTTGTACCGTGGCAGATTCGGAAATGGTACAAATGAGTTGGAATTTTGGAAGGTGTGTTTTTTATTTGGTTTCTTAGTGATGGATTTTTTCCAAGTTCTGGTGCACGTTGAGTTGTAGTTGAGCGAGGAGTAATGCAATTGGATCTCAATAGCGAATGAAAAGTTGTTAATAGAACCATTTTTCAATTAATGCGATTTTTTCTGTAAAACCAGCCTAGGTTTTGCAAGCCCTCTTCATTTAAAAGATTTGGAAAAGACTCAGAAAGTTCAATTTCTTTGAATTCAAGTTTTTCTATTCGATTTTTTGGCGAATAAATTTTTCAAAAAAAAAAAAACGTGAGAAAATTAAATACTTACTTCAACAATTCACAATCATCGCGAAGAGTGAAAAAGGTATCGAAAAGTGTCATTGCGTTATTGCCAGATATTTTCATCTTGAAAGGGAAAGAGGTATGGTACGAGGAGGAAGAATAGTGTTCTCGTGCTCTTCTCCATGTCATAATTAGTGGTTTTCAATGTTAAATTGATGAAAAATTGTGGGTTGGATTACGGGTTACTTACTTTATTTCAGGAATTTATTCTCTATTAGATTTGCTTGTGATCTGTTTTTTGACGAGAATGATCTTCACTTGATAAATTGGATAGTTCTCTCAGCTTTTTAACATTTTCATCACTTAGACGATAATCCAAAAAGTATATCAAGCAGTAGATAGGTTTAAATTTCATTAAATACTATTGTGCCAGGTAGACTCGCTCCTAGAAAAATTCTCGAAGCAATGAGTTCTGAGGATGTGATTTTTCTTTTAGTCCGTCCCTTTTCCAAACAATAACCCATCGCTCAATTAAATCCATCCAGTTTCTCAACATTCTTATGTCGAAGTGATGAAGTGACGAAATGATGAATTATCATCAGATTTTCACTCCGCCATATCTCAATTTTTTTCGACAGCGGTTCGCCATTATCAGATGGATTTTCCATATAATCTCTGCAGAGTATTGTTTAAATTTACATAAATTACTCAGCTTTAATATGCTGAATCGAGGCGAATGAAATGTAAGAATATCTTGGAATATTTTGTACTGCGAGACTTGAGATTTTCTCGATTTTTAGGTATTGCCTTGCTGTGGATGATGCGTTTTTTTATATTTGGTTCCAGATTGGAAATGGCTCGATATTGTTGGCAAAATTCAACTGTTTTTCACTTCTGTTTTGCTATTTATTTTTTCGATTTCAATTTTTAGGGATGCGATGGTATCTGGTCTAAGTTCAGGCAACATGGTTACTTTTTGTTGCTATTTTCTCGAAAAATTACCTAAAGTTACTTTTTAAAAAAATGAAAATTCAAGTTGAAAAAAATTAATAAAAAATTGAAAAGAAATTCCAAGTTAATTTAAATTTTTTTCAAAACTTGTGATTTTTTTGTGTTTTAATGTAATGTTGCCCTGATTGGCCCTTTAACAAATTTTTAAGAATTGGAGCAGGAAAAGTCATTAAAATTGTTGAGATTTCCATGAAAATGAAAACTTTGTTGAAAAAATCGAAAAAACCATGAAAAAGTTGGAAAATATCGTAAAAATTGTGAAAATATTGTTAAAGTGGTTGAAATGCCACTGAAAATGTTGCAATATTCACAAATTTTCATAAAAATTTTGAGAAAACTGAAAATTCTAGCAATTTTTACGATATTTTCGATGGATTTTATGAATTATTTCACCGTTTTTACCATATTTTTTGATAATTTTCGTAAACATTTCGACAGTCATAATATTTTTGACCATTTTTATGATTTTCTCACAATTTGTTTACATATTAAATGATGTTTATGAACATTTCAACAATGATTACGAATTTTTCGGCAGTTTTCATGATTTTTTGAGCAATTTTTACGATATTTTTTACTTATTTTCATGATAATTTCAAGAATTCTTTCTAAATTTTTGACGATTTCTATAAGTTTTAGACTCTTTTACAGTATTGTTACTGATTTTTGTCAATATTTTGATGGTTTTATGTAACAACATTTTCGACGATTTTTATTATTCTTTAATAATTTTTGTCATGTTTGAAATATTTTTTGTGAAAATTTCATCATTTTTTACAAGAATTTTTTACATTTATCATGATTTTGCAGCCATTTTACGATATTTTCATCAATTTTCATGTCAATTTCGAGCAATTTTACCACATTTCAAACAAATCTTCACTAGATTTTTCAACAATTTTTGTAATTTTTTGGTAATTTTTACGATATTTTTACCAAATTTTATGGCAATTTCAAAAATTTTTACGAAATTGTTGACGATTTTCATGATTTATTAACATTTTTCAAGTTACAGTATTTTTACTGATTTTTCGTCAATATTTGGGCAATTTCAACAACATTTTCGATAGTTTTCATAATTTTTCAGTTATTTTTACGACATGTTCACTAATTTTCATGACAATTTCATGCAATTTTACCACGTTTTAAACAATTTTTACAATATTTGCTCCGATTTTTATGAAATTTTTGACATTTTAACAACATTTTCATCAATTTTCATGATTTTTTGGCCAATATAATCGTATTTGATAATTATTTTAAAAATTTTTACTATGTTTGAACCACCTTCGCAATCTGAATTTTTTCAAATCCAAAAAGTTACCGAAAGTAATAAAATTTCGTGAAGCTGAAACGTGAAATGAAAATTATTCTGGCCACCAGTCATAAGACATATTTGTTTCAAAAATTTTGAAAATTGGGGTTTTGTTGAATATTTTTTGGTTACTTTTTTAATAAAAAATGTTCATTAAGGTTGCCCTTTTTTTTGAAAAAATTTTGTTACGTTGCCTGCAAGTATTTTCACCTTTTTTTGTTTCATTTTCAAGGGTATTTATGGCCAATTTTTGAGATTTTCTCGTATTATTCACGATGGTTATAAATTATATCATTGAATTATTGGCAACCAGTGCAATTCAATTGACAAAAACGAATTACTTGTAGATATTAGGTACTCAATGTATTATTACTCGTAGTTGAATATGATTTTGGTAAAATGAAAATTCATCTTATCTAGGATCCACATCTGTATAATAAGCATGATTCATAAATCTTGCCATCGAGAATCTCGTACAGTGAAGACTGGAAGTTCAGAACTCGGAGTCTCCAATTTCAATGACTCTCGCCAGCGCTGATGACAGCATCTGTTAAATAATTTTGTCGGAGAACTGCTGTCCAAAGAAAAAGACATTCGCAATCCTCGACGAGAATGCAATACCCAAACTCTTCGCTTCGCTTACGAAAGCGAACTAAGTAGAAGTATTTATTCGTTAAAACGTACAGCATCGCGGAGAGAAGCTAAGCTCAAAAAAAGAAGAAAAAAAAACCGCGATATGAAGAGAGAGAGAGCTTTGTACGTTGACTCGGTGTGTCGGTTGTACTCGAGGGTTTTTTTTGTTCACGTCACCATTCGTCTCTCGTCGTTTGAAGCTTTCGCGTGCACCGGTCGTAATTTTCAAAAACAACTTCAATTTAAACCACTAACTAGGAATTTCAAACTCCCTAAAAATGAGAACGGAGCGAGCAGCGAGAAGCACGAGGGAGGGTATAAAACGAATCGCGAAACGTTTGAAACTTTTCGAAACAAGATTTATAAAGCATATGTACGACAATTGTGGATAACTCTTCAAACAACTTGCCATCGGAGTGAGTTTCCTATATACTCGTGTAGGTAGGTTACTACCTACTCGGCGATGCTTTTTTTTTCATCATTTATAAAATTCATTTAGAAAAAAAGCACGGTAAAAGGGAAAACGAGCAGACACACGGTTTTTTTCACAATTTCATTCTTCATTTTATGTAGTATACGTCGGTATGTACAGAGTTTTTACTCTGTACTAGTTTTTTTTTTTTTTTTGCTACGTTGCACTGTGCGCGAGTAAATGGTGCTTTACGAGGTATTTCGGTGCTTCACGTTTAACGTAGTAGCAGCATTTTCACGTATTTTTTTTTTTTTTCTCGGTTGCTACCTCTTTTATGACGTCGTGTACACGTTAAAAACCCCGGTATTTGTATGAAATTCAATTATACTCGAAGCTCGAAATTACGCCGCGTTTATTGTGTGTATAAAGAGTAAAATACTCGTAGGTACGTAGGACTTTTCGCAGAGCAGCGCGATGATGTCGAGTATGTTACTGGAAAATCTAAAACTCGAGCACAAACGGGTGCGAAATTTTCTTAGCTCGTGTTGGCTAAAGAATTGTGCAGATTTTGCCTGCCTCCGGCTCCAGCTCCGTCTCCATCGTCGCATTGTACGGCGATAAATGAGTATATTCGCGTGTGTACGAAAAGGTATCCAATGCTATTCGCTCTGTAATGTGTACAAGTACGTTGTATATTCGAGAGTAAACCATGTACGTGTAAGATAAGCACATTCAGATTAACAAATTAATGATCCTTTTAAAACGTTGGCCGGCGGTTTGAGAAACCCTGGGTACATAGCTTATTAAAGTGCAACTTAATGCCAGAACAAAGTATCTTCTCGTTTGCAAAAGACTATTACCGTCTTTATTAGATAACTGATGCTCTATTTTGCTAAACACCTTTTACTTTTATGTAGGTTAAATGTTAGCGAGAGGCTTTTTTATGCAGATTTTACTCGTAAATTGGGGTTATACTGGTTGTGCTGTGGCTGTGTTTCCTCTCGATTTTCCCTTTCCCTGAAGTTGGCCCTCGCATAGATTTTTTTTCCCTCTAACCCGACGAGCCTTTGCATTGCCGCAAAGTTCAAGTCATATTTTTACCGATTTATAGTTTAACTCGTTCTCTCACTAGGCTCTTTCTCTCGGGGGATAATATTTTCCGGTGATTTTTTTCTACCCGCTGGATGGGTCGACTTTGGTGTAATCAGCTGATATGTTTCAGCACCGGAAAACGTGACCTTTTAAGGAATCAACGATTTATGTAGTTTTACATTATTAACCGGTACTCGGAATTGAGTAATTTTTCATGGTTTTGCATTTTTTGCAGTTTTTCAGATTCTATGTGTGTAATTCATCGATTCATTGAGGTGTAAATATTCTTTTTTGAGGAGCGGGCAAAGGAGCGAGTTAATTTTTAAAACCCTCGAAGCTTCTAGTTTTTAGAAATATGAATATTTTTATTATACCTAAATTGGTGCTAATTTTGTTGCCAATTTTGAAATTAAAAAAAAAAATCAATTGAGACACATTAAATTTGAAAAATTTCCATTTGTCTAAAATTTTGTAAAAGTTGTTCAAATTTTCATAAAAGTTGTTGAAAATGCTGAAAAATTTATGAAAAAAGTGTGAAACGGTGTATTAATGTTCAAAATTTCATATAAGTCATTGAAAATGTTGCAAAAGTTGTGAAAAAGTCGTGAAAATTGCCTAAAATGTTATAAAAGTTGTTCCAAATTTCATAAAAATCATTGTAAATGTTGAAAATTTGGTGAAAAAGTCGTGAAAACTGTGTAAAACGGTGTGTAAATGTTCTGAAGTTCATAAAAATCATTGAAAATGCTGATAAAGTTGTTGAAAAGTGGTGAAGATTGTCTGAAATGTTGTAAAAATTGTTCGAAATTTCAGAAAAATCGTTGAAAATGTTGAAAAACTTGTAAATAAGTAGAGATAAATGTGTGAGAGAGTGTGTAAATGTTCAAAATTTCATAAAAATCATTGAAAATGTTGAAAAAGTTGTGAAAAATTCGCAAAAAATGTCTGTAACGGTACAAAAATTGTTCAAAATTTCATGAAAATCATTGAATAATTTTGCAAAAGTTGTAAAAAAGTCGTTGAAATGTTCAATATTTAATAATTTTTATGAATTTTTGGACAATTTTTACAAACTTTCAGACATTTTTCACGACTTTTCCACAACTTTCTCAACATTTTCAACGATTTTTATCGGATTTATAATAATTTACTCATGAAAGCAAAAATGATTGGATTCATTTTTGACCGAATGTGGTTATGAAACCAGATGAAAAATTCATCCAGTTGTCTTGGAATTTCCTCTGGTTCTGTTGTTAGTAGTATGAACATTTTTGTGTAGAGCTTTTTGGAATAAACATTTCATCTTCTCGTATTTTTCCGGCGATTTTCTTATCTTTGATCACTAATTTTTCATAATTTTAGACAGTTTTCACAACATTTTACATAATTTTCTTGACTTTTTTACAACTTTTGTAACATTTTAAACAATTTTTACGACTTTTAAACAACTTTTGCAACATTTTTAATGGTTTTAACGAAATTTTGATGATTTATACAACGTCTTACACATTTTTCACTAATTTTTTACAAACTGTTCAACATTTTCCAAAATTTTTATGAAATTCTGAATGACATTAACAGCATTTTAGACAATTTTAACAATTTTGAAGTTCTTGATTTTTATGAGACTTTGAACATCTACACATTTTTTCACGTAGTTTTTACGACTTTGTCACAAATTTTTCAATATTTTCAATGTTTTTAATGCATTTTCACAAATTTTTCAATATTTTCAAGGGTTTTTATAAAATTTGACCATTTTATGAAATTTATAATAACTTTTAAAGCATTTTAAACAATTTTCACGACATTTTCACAACTTTTACAACTTTTCGGACAATTTTCACGACTTTTTAACAACTTTTGCAAAATTTTCAATGATTTTATTAAATTTTGAACTTGTATGCTTCGCTTTCGGCATTTTTCACGACTTTTTCACATATTGTTTCAACGTTTTCATAAGTTTTATGAAATTTTAGACATTTTTACACAGTTTCAGACGTTTTTACGACTTTGTCACAATGTTTTCAACACTGTGAAAGTTTTCACTACATTTCGGACGTTTCTGAATGATTTGTCATAAACTATGCAGTATTTTTAATGATTTTTGTGATGTTATTCACAATTTTTATAATATTTCTGATAAGTTTTGCGACTTTTTACAACGTTTACAGTAATGCTTTTGAAAATTTCGGACTATTTTTACAATCTTTTACACATTTTTGACGACTTTCTCACTAATTTCACGATAATTGTTACAAGATTAATGATATTTTGAACAAAAATTTTCACCAAAATTTTAAAGAAAATTTCTGCTGTTTTCACGAAGCATTTTGTTTGACTTTTTTGGACTTGGAAAAATTTTCAGATTTCCATTTACTTTTTGGACTTGAAAATGTCAGAGATCATGCTGATTTTTAGATGTTTTCTCAGACAAGCACTCAAGACTTTTTGGGATTTGAAAAATTTCAGAGATCACGCTTACTTTCAGACATTTTGTGACGCTATTTTAGACTTTCTGAACCTAAAAATTTTTTCAGTTTTCAAACGATGTTTTGGACTTGGAAAATTTCAGCAATTCTGGCCTTTTCGATTCTGATAAATTTTATTAGGTGGTTAGTTGGCTTTTGAAGTAGGAAAAATTTAGATTGCTTTGATTTTTAGACATTTCACAAGATATGATAACTTTGTGTCCGACTCTTTGAACTTGCAATTTGATGAAGTCAGACATTATGTCTGACTGGAATGTGCACTTCGTTTTTTTGCTCCTTCTTAGTTTATAAAAAAAAATCTGAAAAGTACATACTTACAATGTATAAAGGAGGGCGCGGATATTGGCAACCTCACTGAAAAATTTTATTATGGCACAAAAAAACGGAAAACATCTCAAGAACTTCTCTTCTTTTTGGGTCTCTTTTTGAGTCAAGTGTTGAGGTAATTAATTAGGTATTACATCAGAGGCGTTCGAGTATAAGTTGCTAATATCGTCTAGGTGATGACCAATCGACCAATCATCTCAAGGTATTTCGATGCTTTCATTTTTTAAAAGAAATTGAAGTTTACTTACTTATATCTACTACATACAAGGATGTTTGTTGTTAACAATATTTGAATGCCTTGTTGTATTTAAAGGCATACATTGCCCGAAATCGAGTGATAACATCGACGAAGATGGCGGAAGTCGCAGCCAACGCAGCGCAGTACAGCACGTATAAAACAACAAATTAAAATCTCGGTCTTGATCCTTTAATTGGCGTAACCGCAATCCTGGCGCGCGAATATTCATTAAAATCGTCGACATTCGCGTTGGTATAAGAATTAGCGAGTAAAAATAGTACGACGAAGACGACGAGACGACGGTGGTTTTCTCGCCGCGCGAGTAAATTCGCCTTGTTTATGCGTTGTTAATAGGTTGTCAGACGCTGCAGAGCGCGGATTTAGCTCGACTAGCGAGATGCCAAAGGCGAAGGAAAGGATACAGGAGGGCGAAAAGGAGAAAAAAAAACGACCGGCGGAAGAACGAAGCTCGCTCGTTTATTATACGACTACAAAACCACTCAAAATTTTCTCCAAAGAATCGTAAACTTTTAAGCTAAGACGTTAACAGAACACAAAAGATAGGTATACTCTATATACACACTCTCGTTTGCGGATATATAACATTTCTGAGTGAGAGACAGAAAGCGAGAACTCGGGTATGGTGTGTAGAATGGGTGACCTCGGGCGGAGTGAGAGAGAAAGGTGATACGAATGAATGCGAATGAAAAACTAGACGCGTCAAAAAAACGCTCTTTCGCATCATTCGGCGGATTACGCTACCGTATTATACATTTGCACCGTCATCGAATGATGATGAAGAAATACAGCGCGAGCGAGGGAGAGACGAAAGCGAAGACGAAGGGCATTAACATAAAATACAAAAAGACCATTTAAATTTCGAAACCTTCAATTAAACGCGTTTGCTGAAGTAAAATAAGAAAGTAAAACGGTATAAGACGTCGAGGATACGTACCTTTACATATCCCATGCCAAAGAGTACGAAGAAATGAGCGAACGAGGAGACGAAGGAGACGAAACAAGTCGTAAACTCCGGCATCGCACCGGCGTTGCAAATTTACTCGTAAGGATTCCATTAGCGCCATTTTCGCCGCGTTACGCGAAACTTACAGCACAATTTACATATCCGACGTTATAAGATTCTTAAATTAACAACGCCCAACTTACGTTCGCCTTGTTTACATTAAAGCTCATTTTCGTTTAAATTAACTGTAAAATGTAATTAAACGTGTAACGTGCGAAATAAAAACACATCAAAAGGTATTTTTTTCTCGACGCGGCCTAAAAAGCCAACCATCATCGCGAGTTTAATCAAACGTCTCCTCGAACGAGAGCCAGAGAAAGAGAGAAAAAGCTGTGAAAAAATATGTAAAAAAACACAGAAATAATTTCCAACTCGGAGCAAAAGGAAACATCATTGTTTGGCTTTTGTCCTTTGCTGTCTTTGGCCCTCCCTCGTCCTCTCCAATTTGGTGTTTCGTATTCGTACAGTGTAGTGTTTTTTTTACACTGCTGATGCGCCTTGCCGAGGTAGTTTTCGTGCTCCCTTCAGAGCACTTGTGTACGCTTATTTACACTTTTTTCTTTTCCGACATTCTCGACGTTTAAAATATTTAGAGAATCGGGACGACTGCTGGGACGTGTAAATTGCCGCCGCAAAACCGAAATCCAATGCTTAGGGGATTGGTAGTTTGGTGAAATTGAAAGATTTTAAAAATTTGTGCGGACTTGGCGCCGTATACTCTTCGGATCTTCGCATTCGCCGAACCCTTATTTGAAATGTGTACGTTTGGATGGCTCTGGTACGAGTATACAAGCTTTTCGTAACGGTTATGATGTGGTAACACGCTACACGTGGGACCATATTTATATTCTTGTATACGGTAGCGAGAAATTCGTAATGCCAATTTTCACGTTTACTTCGTTTCGTCGAGGCGAGAAGAGTTTAATTTTTGCCAGAATCTACCGCCGAAAATCATAAAGTGAAAATACGTACGCGTAGCTCGGTAATGCCTATATTTTTGTTGCAGGGTTGGGTTCGGTAGTCGTAAGTACGAGTGTTGAGAGGAAAGTAGGTATATTTGGAAATCCGTGAGATATACGATATTGCTTTAGCTGCTTCGCCGTCGTGTTGTATCGTAAACAAATCATAAAATTTAGTATTTTTCGCGTTTTCAATAACTTTAAAACGCAAGAAATGACGCTCGACGAGGTTTCAAAGAGGGTGGGGTGCTGGGGGTGTCGTTTTATGGGTGTGGATTTCGTTCGAGATGAGTTTTTTTTTTTATTTTGGGGGTAGATTTTTTTTCTGTATGGGAAGTGGATAGGCGAAATGTGTTGATTGTGTGATAGGTATGCAGTGCAGTGAAATTGAAAATTCATTTTAGCTCTGATTCAGATTGGTTTGTGACTTTTTCAAGTCTTCGTAGTAAGCATGCTGAAGTATCTATGTCGATGTTGGAATTCAGCTCGTCAGCAGTATCTAAAATGTTATGAAATTATTAAATAGTTGATAATATAAATTTTTAAACATGAAATAACCTAAAGTTCACATTTTACTTTAAAGCGAGGGAGTAAAATTTACTAATATTGTTTGCCCTATCTATTGTTTGTTTGACAAAAGTCTTAATTTAAATGAAATCGCGGAAATAAATGATCTGGCATATAGATTTCTGAATTTTGTTGTGGTATAAGCCATTCTTCGAAATGAACAAAAAATGTGCTTTACCATTCAATGTGAGATACTTTTTCAAGAACTAAATTCAAAGTTCAAGGTATATCGAGATGATTTCTAATAGATATGAAAATTATATCTGCGAGTATTTCCATTTGGACTCTCAATTTTGGCGGGATAAGTTTTAAATGAGGCGATAGCGCAATCATGACAATACTTAGGTGCGGCTTAACGACTCCGGATTCTACAAAATTCAACTGCCTAGTTTCTGTGAACGCAAGTACCTCCAGTTGGCTGTGCTGAAAAGATGCAAGAATGAAATTTCTAAGCTAAATTGAATGTGAAGGGGGAGATGGGTAGAAAGCAGGGTAATTACCTATAACTTGTACGAAAAAATCAAAACACACAAAATTAACACATTATAGATATAAATACACTTGTAATTAGAGATTTTGCATAATTTCACACATCAACGATTACACAGGTACGAGAAAAACATGACAAATTTACACAATACGATATGAATACAAATTATACACTGACTAACGTTACTCAATTATCCGTATACCGTAACTTTTTCTCGTACCTGGGGCAGTGTAGCCATATCTCCGGCGCACAATCCTACCGCTACAAATGTAAGCCATAAGACATATCCATGTCAAAAATCATGAAGATTGGCATTTGGTTGGTTTCGTTTTGGTTTCTTTTTTAATAAAAAATGGCCCCAAAAGTATTTTTTTGGAAACATGAGGCCATCAAGTTTATTCAGTCCAGTTTTCAGTCCAAAATAAACTACCTCAGTAGGATACACAAGTATAGTCAGCTCGGTCAAAATCTGAGGTGTTTTTTTTCTTTCAAGTTTCGATCCCGCCCTAATCGCCACTCTTTAAAAAGTCAATCGTGAAAAGAAAGAACGATAAAGCGGATAGAAAGGAGAGAAAAAAACACGCTGGTGTTGTAAAACGACGACGACGACGGTGGGTTACTAATCATCATATAACGTGTAATTAAAACGTATATACTCGATGATGCGGACGTAAAGAGGGTATACGGTCGACGAATGCCGTGTGATTGACGCCTAATGAATGTCACTTCAAATTACCCATTCAACTTGAAACCATTGATTACAGACGAATTACCAAATACGACCTCCCGAACCCTTTACTCGTTTCGTTTTTCAATTCTCAAGCACGGTTTTTCTTTTACAAATCGAGCGACTAAAAAGTGTTTCTGGGTAAAAAGTACAGACAGGTTAATACAAATAGGTATGAAACCATCGAACGATACGATTAATATAAACTAAGTTTCCTTCGGGGTAATAATTCTGTGACACGATTGACACATTCGTTCGAGCTTTCTTCCCGCCTCCATTCGCCCTATCACGAGCTCTGATCGAACATGTAAATTCAAAGGTGTACAACCAAGCCGGCTAATTATCGTTGGACGACGAATGCAATTTATCGGCTTGTGCAACACTAATCGCCTTGTCTTGTTTAGGAACGCGGCTCGTTGTTCACATTAATTACGTACTGTTAATAAAACAAGCCCAGATTCAGGCCAGGGGGGATTTTTACCCTATGCAAGACAAATGACTCGAAATCGACTGTGTTTGGAAGATCGAGTGCGGTGTGGTTTATATTTATGTGTGTGCGAGTTTCGGTGGTGCAGTTTTGGTAGGTTGACCAGAGGAACATGATGGAATCGGGTGTCAATCGATCAATATCAGTCGATCGTTTGAATAATCTATTGGCTAATGGTCTATTATTGTGTTGAATTTTTTTCACAAACTTTATGTTGAGTGCAAAGAAATCTGAAGTACCTACTTTTCCTGCTCTCCTGCCAAAGTTCTACTTTTGGGTTGAATTACGTTGAATCTTCTCCTGCTTTTTTTCAAATACATTAGTGAAAACGCTGTTAATTTTTGGGAAAATTTTCGCTCTCTCTCTGCTCAAGCTGGAACTTTCTTCATTTGCTTGTTCTGACAACAAAATAATTGATGTCTTTAAAAATTTATCTGGAAAAATTAAATTTGTTCTGGCCAAAGCCATCAACACCATCAACCCTTGAATCAGTGGAGTATAAGCACCTTCCCACACAGTGATTCCATATCTCAAAGTACCTCCAAACACTGCCATGTAGATCCTCCGCAGATGAGCCGATAATATAACGCCAGACAGATATCTCAATGCATACACAATTTTGCTCAACTGCTTTCTCAAAGCAACACAGTAGACCTTTCACGTCAAACAAGCATTCATGTACACTCCCAAATATTCATGTCACATAACCTGAACTAAAGGAGTGCAGGTACTTACATGAAGACAAACGAGCCCTGCTGTGAAAGAAGATCCTAGACTCTAGGTCACAAACGTACTGGTCCTGGAATCCAAAAACTAGTAACTCAGGCTTCGAAGCATTTAACCTTGAACCCACGGCTCTCAAACCAACTAACAATCGCACGGGCCCTTATTTTGGGCGAAGGCCTCCCTCAACTTCTGCCATTCGATACGACTATATAATTCATTCTTGGAGCAAGATCCGGGCTCCATGCCGGCCAATGAATTTCGAAACCATTTCCAATGACAGTTTCCAAATAAATGGGCAAGCACTGCCCGGACAACGAGAGTACCGTGTGAAGGGTGGCCGTCTTGCTGGTACCATATTTCGAATTGTTCATCGCCGCGTACTGCAGCAATGGCTGGTGCAATATAATTCTGCAGCATATGAATGTACAAATTCTGCTCAAAGTTCACGTCGTAGAAAAAAGGCCCAATAACCCCTCCGTTAAAAATTCCAGCCCATACGTTCTTGCGAGTAGATCTTTTGCTGAAACAGTCGTAAACGAAAGATTAAGAAACCGTCGAATGAAATAATTATGACCTGTCGACCTTTTGAAGAGCAATCATGATCACTGCGAACAGGTACAATTTCAAGATTTCAATATTGATATTTGAGTGAAACAACTCTCTCACTTCGTCTCTTGGTAGACATTGGGATTCTCCAATGACCACGTCCAGGGCTGGTTTTACCAGGTGGGCATTGTGGGCAACTGCCCATGGCGGCAAATTTTTCAGGGC